>BQNB010033033.1:15267-48620 GCA_026074375.1 Tanacetum coccineum | reverse complement strand
AAGAAAGAAAAACGCATTGAATCTACTTCTATAATAAGTTTTATGTTGATGATTTCTTGAACAAATATAAGACTTTGACTTGGGGATGTATAGAAAAAATTTAATATTTAGTGTTCGTTTTAATGGTTTCAAAGGTTTAACTATTTCATGGATTTGTTACAATACAAAGTTTTATGTTGATGATTTCTTGAACAAATATAAGACTTTGACTTGGGGATGTATAGAAAAATTTTAATATTTAGTGTTCGTTTTAATGGTTTCAAAGGTTTAACTATTTCATGGATTTGTTACAATACAAAGTTTTAAAATCTGTTTATAGGTTTCATCGTGTTTGCTCTCTGAAAGTACATTACTCAAAATGCAGTTTTTTTCCCAATTTCTGTCTTAATGTAAAAAAAATTTGTATGTTAGTTTTAGGCTAAGAAGGCTAATGGAAATAGAAATGGCACTCAAACTGAACTCTTTGTAAGTTCACAGATACGCTACTTCCACGTTAGTGAAAGTTTAGAAGTGTATGAACTAATCATGATGGAATTTTTGAATTTGTTTTGTGGCAAAGCAAGATGCACTAGATAAATGATCAGTTAGCAAATGTCATATCATAATGCTTTAAATTAACCAAATGACAAACATTATAACAAATGAACCGTCAATAATTTTGACACTTTAGTCAATGGAATTTCAGTTATATCAGTACCTTTTCATTTATAGGGGTATTAATGCATGAAAACTGGGAGTCGGTACAAAATTTGACACTTTAATGTATCTATTTATATTACGTTACATATTCTCCTAAAATATAGAACCACATGAAGCTAGCCCGTCCATCGGACGGGTCATGAAGTTAGTATTATTGCAAAAAGTTACCTTGTCGCAGCCATAAGCAACCATATCCGAGTCGTCGGATATAACAACATCAATAAGTTTGTTGTTTTGCATAAGTGCTAACTGTGCATCAGCTTTATTAGGTGAAACTACAAACTGGAGAATATGTTGCAAGTACAATTTCAATTTATTACCCACCTTTTACATGTCAAATAAGCGCAGAGTTAGGCTCGTGACTTGAAAAAAATTAGCGCTTGTTAGGAGACAACCCAAACTATTATTTTCTTGCATATTAGGTGTGTCTTGTGTGTTTTGTGTGTTTTTTAGTCATACGATTGTATTGTCAAATCTCAGATTTTATGTAGTATTTGGTACAGGAAATAACTTAGAAGATTGCGTTTAGGGAATTTTTCATCAAAAACAAAAAGTGAATTTTCACAGAATGTGGAGACGGCGTCACAGATTGTACGTGACGCGTTCAGCTCAACCTCTATGATGACATCAAGATATTCCTGACGGCGTCATGAGGCCAGCTACTAGAAAATTCGATATTTTTAAGTATTTTTGAAAATATAACTTGTGTAACATCTAAAATATGTAATTCTTTTGTAAATCTACAAAAACCTATGATTTTGACGTTACTTTCATCCTATCTTTATTGCTTTCATTGAGTCTAAACTTAGTTAATGAGGTTGTATTCATCATTCACTCGTGGATTTTACGCTTGGTGTAGTTGTCTTTGCCTTTGATTTACAAGTTATATTTGATGAGAAGAACCTTGGAAGTTCTTAGGAAATTTCAATAGATGACTCTTGGAGGACGATTTAACCAGTTATCGCATGTCTCTTCTCCATTATTGAGCAAACCATAGGAGTACTAGTTTCTTTTACTTGTTTTCTTTTCCTTTTATTCGTTTTTACGAGTACTTTTATAGAACATTGGGGACAATGTTCAACTTAAGTGTATGTAGGGGGAAATGAGCCATAAAAACTATTCCTTAATTTGCCATTTGTTTTGTCCTTAAAATGATGGGTAATATATCGAAACATAGCATAAAAGGTAATTTTAACCCAAATTTAATTTTTTATGACACATACAGACGAAAACAATATGTATGACTAGCACAAAAACCCGTCGCAAAATATCACCCCAAAAATGTGAGTTCGCCATTAGATCTATAGAATTCGGTATCTCCATTATGAGTATCCAAATATTTATACATTAGCTTTCCTCGAGTTAAGAGTGAGCACTCATATGTGTCTATAGCCGTCATTAATTACTAAGTGGAAAAAAAATGTGTGGTCTTTGTTGCCTTTTCTAGAGCATTAAGATCGGTATTAAATTATAATTTGAGTGTACTGGTAGTATATTAAATTCTAAAACTTGTTATTGTGATACATCCCGAGACCACATAGTGAGTAATCTATATTGCTTGATAAGGAGGCCACTAGGAAATAACCTAGTTTTTAAACCTGTAATTGTTATAATTGTCACACCGATCATATAACTATCCCACACCCTTTTCATGCACTTATTTTTTATGCACGATACCCCTAGTACAACCCTCCGAGCCTATCCTTTTTCACGATTCTTGTAAGTTTCTGATTAAGGCCCGGACAATAAATGAAGACATTGTCACCTTTAAAAACCATCGTACACCCAAATCTCCTTAGCCTACCTGTATTTTTACTCACCATTAGTAGATTATTGTTTTAACCCAAGTTAATTATTTGAGTACACGGATACTAAGTCCTTATCCTTGTAAATACTATTTTGGGACGATTGGGATTCATGGTAGTATTTATTTTGCGGAAGAATGGGGAAGAAAAGTTAAATCAATACCCCCATGTGTTTGTTAGATGATCTCCATGTTATTTTGATCCACCTCAAATCGGGTCATTAGTTAGATTGTAAATATCGAGGATGTAAAAGCTTAAATGTAAGGGTACATGTTATAAACCCCAAGTTGTGATATATTATGTTATTAAAAAAAATGAAAGAGATTGATGTAGAGTTTGTATATCTTTGTTTGAGTCTTGGCTCAGCAACCAAACCAGCGTGTATTCGTGTAAATAATTAGCTAACCTTTCCACTCCAAATTCACCCAAAGCCACCAAAATGTATCACATCCATTTCTGTTTCCATTATATGTTATCTTACACCTACACCCCATAACCCTTTAAAAGACCTCTTAGATAGTAATGAATAATGCTTGCGCTTAACGGTGGAGGTTTGATCCTTACCAAGCCTATGGTAATTTATATGGTATGACAAGTAATGAGTGTTGATTTTCTGTTTCCTTATTATGATAGAAATTTATTATAACACCCATGAAAGAGAAAATCAAACACTTATGTGAGGTGCTAGTATATACTTTCCGTGCTTTTAATTACGAAGTCTAGAGGTTGTGTTGTAAATTACTTTTGAAGAGTAGGTTAAATGACCCTAATACTGTTATTGTCTAGGTAGAAAAGCCCATTTGCTTGAGGACAAGCAAATCCCAATTGTAGGGGTATTTGATGAGGTGTCATTTTATACACTTTTTCAGGGTCATTTAACCCCCTAAATCATGCATTTATGCCCAAAATAGGTACTTAATCGTTCCTTTTCAGGTATTTAGCATTTGGAAGGCATTTGAAGGAAATACACGTGACTTGGGCTTATTTGGAGAAGAAACGGACAAGACTACGGACCTACACCAAAATCTATTGAAGATTATGCTTACAGAGCGTGGAGATGGCGTCGCAAGCATAAAGCGACGTCGTCGTGATTTACGAAGCGACGGCGTCAATACATTGGTGACGCCGTCAGAACATGGACGACCTAAAGGAACTCTAGAAGATTCGGTGTCACGAGATTAAGAATACCATTTAATGCGCGCGTGAAGTACCATATATTGTTTTGATCATAACTCTTTCATACAAACTCGGATTTTGACGATTCAACAACCCACACGTTCAGAACGAGAAAATTTACAACTACGCAAAAAATGTCATGGTGACGACGTCACATGTTATTGGTGACGCCATCGTGAAGGTCGGTTTAAGTTTTTCCTATTAATACAACCTCATAACTTCATTTTTATCAAGCCCGCAACCCTAAGTCCGATTCTAGGGTTTGGGTAGGTGTTTTTCCAGTAACTTAGAAGACCTAATTCAATCTATAAATATCTTGTAATGGTTTGATTATCATATCTATCTTAATTCATTTCTTCAATTCCTTTTGTTGATTTTGATTTCTCTTGTTTAAGTATGCTTGGCTAATTCATCTAGTATTTATTTGGGAATGAATGAACCTTTTCATTGATTGATTATATCTTATTGTTTTCTTATTGATGATTTTGAATCTTCCATATTCACACATTAAGGCGTGATAGATTTACTGTGTATAATTGATTATAGTTTTTATAATTTTAGTATACAATTGCTTCTTGTTGATGAATGTGCATCGTTAGGCTCTAGAAAACAGCTTTTTGTTTGTATCGCTATTGATATATCTAGGGAAACATGATTGTATAGAAAGGATACCATCGGTTATAGTCTTCATACTACCTTACCCCTTATATGGTTGATCCCTATTAAGATATTTCAAATGTATGTAATGTACTCTTAGGGGCCTTGTAATAGTCTTCATAATACCTTACTTGTGTGTTGCCCTAACGGAATATTACATAGACGGCGGGTTCGTGTAATCCGTTCATGACCTAGGAAATACTTACACATCGCATCACAAGTATGACAAGGCAATAGGTAGAATTGGATAGCTAGCAAGGAGTAGTGCATCCCAGGTGAATACGCTTCATTGTATAATTGTTATTTCGTTTATTAGTTTAATTAGCTTAAAACCAAAACCTCTCTAAAACCATAATTTTACTTGCTTTCCTAAAATATAAAAACACAATAATAATCTTCCTTCAAAGCTTAGACCTTTGTGAACATTCGATCCGGCCTTCACAATGTTATTCCCCTAGAGAAAGATAACAACCCCCCGGTCATTGCCTAACGATACTCAAGTTTAGGTACAACTGCCTAGGGAGTTGTAAAACTTCTTGTAGAAGTCCTAAAACGACGACCGCATCATATTCAGACCTTATAAATAGAAAACTCAAAAACGAGTTTTAAGTGTGCTAAATCATATTCTCGATACCTAAACCATAAAAGTAGATTTTCAGAGGAGAAAAAGAGCAGAAGAGGTCGAGCAACACGATTAATTCCATAGGAGACAACGTGTAATTTATTATACTCTTGTAATTCTTTAGTTTTTGGTATCATTTTTTTAAACATCGGGTAAGTTTACATTGCTAAATCATTAATATTTGTATTAATTAATGAATGTTTGAAGGCTAATACCTTCGGTATTAGCCACTATTATGAAATCTTAATGTTTGGTTTGTTAATCTTGATTTCTTAATTTCTCTTTGATTGCTTGTTTATGTTTATCAATTTATACTTGTTTATGTACTTTTTGATGAGGTGTCATTTTATATACTTTTTCGGGGTCGTTTAACCCCTAAAGTCGTGCATTTATGCCCAAAGTAGGTACTTAATCATTCCTTTTCAGGTATTTCTCACTTGGTATGCCTTGAATAATTTTCACGTGACGTGGACCATTTGAGAAGAAACGGACAAAAACACAATCTAGCATCAACTCTATCAAGAATGTCTCTACAGTGGCTGGAGAAGGCGTCGCAAATATAACGTGACGCCGTCACCATGAAGATCAGACGGCGTCACCATATCTCAAGACGGCGTTACAAGTACACGACCCAACCCTAATATCTAGAATATTCTATTCATGACGGCGTCACAATTGAAATGCGACGCCGTCAAAATGTTTTTCCTATATGTACAAACCCGAATTTAGGGTTTTGAGTGTGTAACTTTAGAATTAAAAAGAGGTACGAAAAAAAAAAAACCCCCCAAAAAAAAGATCGTTTAGCAGCTGTAGGAGATGATTTTAGGGCCTAAAAACCCGATTATGCCTCTTCCAATTCATGTTTTAATCAAGTAAGGTTTACTTAATCATTTAATATGTCTATGTGTTGTTTGATTTATTGTTCTTGCTTTATCTTTAACATGCTTGGCTAAACCTATTATCCTACACTGTTTATTATGATTATATGAACCTAGAATAGAGATCTTATGGTGTTGCTTCTGTATGGATTGCAACATTGGTCTTGGAAAACCATTTTTTTAGTTTTTTTTTGTCTGCATCATTGTTGATATGTGTATAGGAACGTGATTGTGTAGAAAGGAAACCACGGGTAATAGTCCTCATACTTACCTTGCCCCCTAATATGGGTTTGAATCCACTCTTAATACGTTCCACATCACTTAGTAAACACCTAGGGTTCGAGTAATAGCTTCATACTTCTTGCATGTGTGTTGCCTTCTAGCGGCATACTTAAGTATTCATAGATTGCATTAACCATGTAAAGTGCATAACTATTACACTGGATGGCTTCTGACATTCTGGTTTATATTATATAACTTACGTGTGTAAAGTTCATAGCCTCCAATTTTAATCTTTTGAATGTTTTATAAACCCGTGAGGGGGATACATGCTTAATTGTTTTTAATATATACAAGTACTTAAATCCAATATTGTGAGTTCATAGCCTCGTATTTCAATCTTTTGAATGTTTTATAAACCCGCGAGGGGGATACATGTTCAATTGTTTTTAATATACACAAGTACTTAAAACCGATATTGTGAGTTCATAGCCTCGTATTTTAAATCTTTTGAACAATTTATAAACCTACGAGGGGGATACATGCTCAATTGTTTTTAATATACACAAGTACTTAAAACTGATATTGTGAGTTCATAGCCTCGCATTTTAAATCTTCTAATGTTTTCATAAACCCGCGAGGGAGATACATGCTATAAACCATGAATAAGAGTATTTTCCAACTGTATGCTATCCTGATATATTATTGCCTAAGTCCTTACTTTTGCCATTAAGACCCCACTATCATGAACCGTTAATTACTTTTTGGAGTAAGCGTGAATGCTGTGAATAGATCTATTTGGGACTGAGCTTCCCCGTTGGTGTACCTATACTTTCTGGTAACCAAACGTACTTCATTTGAAACACTATGCGGGTGTTTGGCAAAGGCACCCGTTGGGGCAACTTATTGTGATTATTGATTATCTCAAGGTCTCGGTGCATGAGCTTAGGGCAATAATACTGTTTTCTATAATAATTATACTCATTGCAATTATTACACTTATGGGTGTATAACAACGTAACCCACTATTAAACTTGTATTCAAACTGTTTACCATAAACCTATGAATATCACTCAACCATTGTGTTGACCTTTTTAGCATGTTTATCTCAGGTATTTGAGCAACTTATGGCACGGACTTGAAGATGGCTAAACTGTTATCATTCAAACTTTATGTTTTCATGTAGATTTTAGGACCTCTGTTTGTAAAAACTCTGATGAAATAATGAATGATAACTTATCTTTTAAAAACGTCTCTTTTGAGTCGTTTTCTATGATTATGACTGTTGTACTATGAAATAATACCCCAGATTAGCTTCCGCTGCTATATGTCAAAAATGGGGGTGTTATATACATCTTGCCTCTTACAAACTTGTGTTTAGTGAGAAAGATTGAGAGAGACTCATACCATGCTCTTGGAGCTTGTTTAAGTCTATAAAGGGCTTTGTCTAGTTTGCAGACATGGTTGGGAAACTTATTGCTCTCGAAACCTGGAGGTTGTTTGACATAAACTTCTTCTTTTAGTTTACCATTGAGGAATGCACTTTTGACATCTATTTGATAAACTATGAAGTTCATGTATGTGGAAAAGGCAAGAAAGATTCTGATTGCTTCAAGCCTTGCAACTGGAGCAAAGGTCTCATCATAATCTATACCTTCTTGCTGATTGTAGCCTTGAGCCACAAGTCTTTCCTTGTTTTGATGACAATTCCAGTTTCATCTCTTTTATTTCTAAAAACCCATTTTGAGTCGATTATAGTTTTACCATAAGGTGCAGGAACTAATGTCTAGACTTTGTTTCTGGAAAATTGGTTTAGTTCATCTTGCATGGCATCAACCCATCCAGGATACTTTAGTGCTTCAAAAACTTTTTTTAGTTCTCTTTAGATAGAAAAATTTCAAGAGACATTCATGAGCTGAAGTAGCACTAAGTTGTTTGGCCATGGCTCTTGTGAGCATTCCAACCCCTGAATTACCAATTATATTAACTAGCGCAATGTGTTTGTCCTGAGACCATCTGTCTTGAGGAGCTGGAGTGACCATTGATGGAATGGGTAAGGGTAAAGTTAGGATTGGAATTGTATTTTGTACTAAAGTATCCTCTATACTTGGAGAGGATAAGTGTTTAGAAATCTGAATGTCTTTAGTATTTAGGAGATTATCAATGATTTGTTCATTATTGGTGTGATTGAAATGTTCAGAATGATCCTCATTTAAGATTTCATCATTTTGAAAAGATTGATCATTTTGATCATTGTGATCATTTTGATTAGTTTGACCATTTTGGTCAGATGAAACTTTAATTTCAAGAACAACTGGTTCAGGATATTCATAAGGTTCTATGAATGACACATCATTTTTGTTTGTTTGATACCTTTGAGAAGGTTCATAAGGATGAAGATATTCATCAGGTGGATATCTTTCTGTTTCAGCAATGTTGATGTCGTCAACTTAAGGTTTTGAGAATTTGATAGCATCAGGGCTTTCATCAAATGTGATGTGATAGGTTTCTTCAGTTTGTTGTCTTCTAGTGTTGAAGACTCTGAAGGCCTTGGAAACAAGTGAGTATCCAAGAAGATAACCATCATCAGAATTTTCATCAAATTTTCCTAAGTGATCTTTATGATTGTGGATGTAACCTAGACATCCAAAGACATGAAGAAAATTGATGTTTGGGATTCTCTTACGAAAAAATTCATAAGAAGTTTTGAGATGTCTTTTCACAATGGTGGATCTATTTTGAGTGTAGCATGCAGTGGCTACAGCTTCAGTCTAACATTGTTTAGAAAAGACAGATCCTGAAAGCATTGTTCTTGCAGATCTATGAGGGTTATATTTTTCCTTTCAGTAAACCATTTTGTTCAGGTGTGTAGGGAGAAGAGAAATTTTGAGAAATCTCTTTTTCATCACAGAAGTTTACAAGAATGCTATTTCTGAATTCAGTACCATTATCAGTTCTGAGTTGTTTGACTTTGATGTCATTTTGATTTTCAACTCTTTTGATGAAGGACATTATGGTTTCAGGTGCTTGACTTTTTTTCTTCAAGAAGTATACCCAAGTGTACCTTGAGTACTCATCAACAATAACAAGGTGTACTTTTCATGGTTAGATGGTTCTAGAGTTTACAGGGTCCAAATAAAGTCCTGTGAAGAGATAAAGACAATTCTTGATAAAAGATGTACTGTTTGTTTTGAAACTGGCTCTAGGATCCCTTTTTACATGAGACATGTTGTCTTAGAGTAGGACACGTGGGGAAGACCAATAACAAGATTTTGTTTTGCCTGTTTGTTGATTATTTTGAAGTTTAGATGAGCAAGTCTTTTATGGCCAAAGCCAGTTGAGATTTTCAGAAGCTTTGGCAAAGAAGCACGATTCTTGAGCAGAAGATGTCCTGTAAGAAATATACATATTTACTCTTGGAGGAAATCATTAAACTTCTTTGTTGGAGTTGATGATTGTTCCTCCTTTTCTCATCAACGAACAATATACTTAGATTCCAGAGTTGACTGATCCTAATCTAGGATGGTACTTAAGACCATTTACAAATGTTACTTTTATGAACACTATACCATTACATTTGATAGAGCCATAACCTTCAGTTGTGCATGTAGAGTCATCTCCAAATACTACTTTAGGTCCTAACTATTCCACGTATTTATGCAGGTAACTCTTGACACCAGTCATATCATCCATTTTCTAGGTACCAGTTGGGATTCCTGATGTCACACTGCATAAATACATTCAGAATGGTTAGTTTCGCTTAGAAACCCACCTTTTAGTGGGAGTCTTGGATCTGTTAGCATTTGATGATTCAACTCTAGTTGATTTTAGAGCCTTAACCTTTTTGGCTTGAAGTACTTCACCTCTTTTGAACTATTCAATATCATAGTGATTAATTGTGGTATGAGTTGAACTACCACAAACTTCACATCTTTTGAATGCATGTTGTAGGGATCTTCTTGGAAGATCTCTCTTTTTAGTGAGATAATCCTATTAGACCATTTGTGTAATGGTCTTAACTTCCACATAATCCAATATTGGATTGTATAAACATTATTGGATAAATGATAATACAACACGTGTGTGCAAGGTAGAAAGAAGCATTTTGATGGTCTTGGGATTTTAGATCTTGAAGAAGCTCTACCCAGACTTTTAAGATGCTGAGACATGTTTATGGTGGAAATGTACTCAACATGATCACAAGTTCTGTGATCAGTTTTCTCACTTTTACAAAACAGAACTTTATAACAATTTTCAGAGAGATGATTGTTTAAGCACTATAAATCAAACTCTTTTTGAATTGTGTTTTGTATTTGTTTTGAAGTGCATTTTGTGGAACCTGTTGTGATTGATTACTTCTAGAGTAAGATGACCGATTTTTGCTAACTTGTAATTTCAGATTGTTTAGATCTTTCATTACAATCGCAAAAGGAGGATCATCTTTAATTTTCACACTCTTCAGTTTACCAGCAGGAGCTGAGTGAACTTTTGAAGCTGAAGAGCTTTTGTTACCCTTAGCAAGAGCTGAGGATGGTTCATTTATTATGACACCTTTTAAAGCTTCAGCTTTGAATGTGGATTTTGACCTCAAAATTGATTTGATAGTCTTTGGTCCATAAATAGATTCAACACCATCCAACTTCTTCAGTGGAGGTAGAGAGGTGCTACAAACTGAAGATTCATCTGCTGAATCATAAATAGTCACTAAAGAGTCAGTGACAGCAACTGAAGGATCAGTTGTTGATGAGGTGCATTTTATATACTTTTTCGGGGTCGTTTAACACCTTAAATCATGCATTTATGCCCAAAATAGGTAGTTAATCGTTCCATTTCAGGTATTTCTCTTTGCGAAGGCAGTGGAGAATTTCACACGTGGATCTTGGCTCATTGGAGAAGAAAAGACAAGACTACGAAAACCTACACCAACATTGATCAAGAAGTTCTCTACAGTGGCTGGAGACGGCGTCACAGATACAACGTGATGCCGTCACAGATACAACGTGACGCCGTCACCACGAAGATCAAGACGGCGTCACATGATTCCATGACGGCGTCAGAGCATACGACCCAACCCATTATCTAGAATATTCTCTTTCATGACGGCGTCACGATTAAAACACGACGTCGTCCTAATGTTTTTTCCTATATATACAAACCTGAATTTAGGGTTTTGAGTGTGTAACTTTAGAATAAAATGTGGGTAAACCAAAACCCCCTATGTCTCATTTGCAGCTGTAGGAGACGATTTTAGGCTAAAACCATGTTGTACCTCTTCAATTCATGTTTTTATATAAGTAAGGTTTACTTATGTCATTCAATATGTCTATGTGTTGTTTTGATTTATTGTTCTTGCTTTATCTTTGTTAACATGCTTGCTAAGAACTCCATTGCGTGTTTTTTTTCTGACTGTATGAACCTAAAATGTAGATCTAGTAGTGTTGCCCTTCTTGTGATGGATGTGCCAACATTTAGGTCTTAGAACCAGCTTTTGTCTGCCATCGCTGTTGATTTGTCTTGGGAACATGATTGTGTGAAAGGATACCATCATGTAATAGTCTTCATACTACCTTACCCCCTTATATGGTTGATCAATCTTAATATATTTCACTGAATTAGTGTACTCTTGGGGCCGTGTCTTACTTCTTCATACTACCCTTGCATGTGCAGTTGCTCTAGCGTGCATACTAAGTAAACGATGGGTTCATGTAATTCGTTCATGCTTAAGGAATAGTTAACATTCACAAGTGTGGACAAGGCAAAAACATAGGAGAAGCAGTCTAGGGATTAATACATGATTAAATAAACACAGTCTTTTATCTTATTGTTATCACCAGTAGCTTAGTTAATATTTAGTTTAAATAGCTAAAACCAAACCTCTCTCCAATTATATGATTTACTTGCTTTCCATAAAATATAAAAATACAAAAATAATCTTCTCTCAACCTTTAGAATTCTGTTAGACCGTGATCAAGCCTTCCTAACCTATTCTCGAGTGATGATTAAAACAACCCCGGTCTTGCTATACTACACTTACAGATTAGGTGTTGCATTGCCTAGGGAGTAGTAAAACTTTCTCATGTAGAAGTCTAGACGAAGCCACATTAAGTTTTTTGGCGTTGCAGGGAACAATGTGGTACCTCTTCGATCCGACACCATTCGATTGGTTCAAAACGGATGCTCATTCCACGGACTTCGGTCCAAGGATCCAAACCAACACCTCAAGGATTTCCTTAAACTTGTGGACTCACTTGACCTTGATGTGAAAAATAGGGAAAGAACGCGCCTGCATTTATTTTAATTTTCCCTACGCAATCAAGCTAGCAATTGGCTTGAACGCCTTCCAGCAGGATCCATCTCCACATGGGAGGATCTTACTACCCGATTCCTTGCTCAATTCTTTCCACCGGGAAGGACCGCAAAACTCCGCAATGATATCCTGATGTTCCAACAACATCATGGAGAATCCCTATCCGAAGCATGGACTCGTTTCAAGGACTTACTCCAAAAAAACCTCATCATGGCATAGACCTTTAGCTCCAAGTCTAAATTTTTTATGACCATGTCAATCCCGTCACAAGACGAACCATTGACCAATCGGCCGGTGGTAAGCTTCGTGCCCAACCCAGTTTCCTGGGCAATATTAGAGGACCTCGCCCTCTATGACAATGAAAGTTGGAACAACCCAAGGGATTTCGCTAAGTCGGTCAAGGCAATCACTTTGCCTCAAGATGTCCCGAGTACATCCGACCGCCGTCTAATCGAGCTCGAAAATCAAGTCCAACGCTTGATGGAAGCTCATCTTGCTCCGACACAACCTACCCAAGTAAACAAAATCACTACCCCATGTGAAATCTGCAGTGGTCCCCATGACACTCAGAATTACATGGAAAACCCACGAACAAGCCTTTGTTAAATATGCATCCTCGCATACCGATGAAGCGGGAGGCAAGTGGTATACTTTTAAGCCCGAGCAAAATAATATTGGTGACACCTATAATCTGTCATGGAAAAGTCACCCGAACCTTAGGTGGAGACAACCTCAAAATTCTCAAAATAATTTTTCAAACTCACCTAACCGGTTACAACCTAACAGTTCGATCCCGAACCGTTCCTTCAACAACCGTCCTCAAAATTTTAACAATCAATCAAATATAAAAGGGCTGGTTTCCGAGTTCATGGCATCTCAAGACACTAGACTGTCCAAGTTTGAAGCTGATTTCAAACGACAACAAGGTGAGATGACCAACAAAATAGATTATGTGTTGAAAGCCATCACCGATCAAATAGCGAGCACATTACCTAGTGATACGGTTAGGAACCCGAAAGTGGGGACCTATCTGGTTTCGTCTGCTCGTTCTTACCCAATAATGGACCCGCAATGCTCAACACAAATTCATAGTTCAATCAACGCCATCATAATCTACCCCAAGCAGCCCGATGAATCCCAAGTTAATGAGCCGAAAGTCGAGCAAGAAGAACACAACCCCGAAGAAACCAACTCTAGCCCACACCCACAACCTGATCCATTAGCTTCTATCGCCACAAAACAGGTACAAAAGCTAAATTTGATGCTTGAATCGCTCGGGTTGGTTCCCCAATCCTCCAATACGAAATTTGTCTGCTCTAAGGAGGATGATGGAGAAGTGATGTTCATCGAGATCATACGAGATGATGATGAACCCCAAAATGAGGATCCCAATGAAGGAGAAGGGGCAACGACGGAAGAAATAGTTTTTTTTGTTGAGTACTCGACTCTTCCGGACTAGGAATGAAATACCCTACATAGGTACCTAATGAGTGGCCGCATACCTTTAATATTTCTTAGAAACCCTATCATCACAGAAGGATGCCCCTACAACCTAAAGATCCCGTGCAATATTAGACACGTGCATATTAAAAAAGCTTACATCGCCCTCAATTCTCCTCTTAATATCATGACCCAAATGATATACAATTGGATTATGAGAAGAAAACTTGACCCTAGGGAAGATGCAAATGGAGGAATTAGCAATTTCACAGGAAGGATAAAAGGGGTGCATGTCTTCGTAGGAAACTTCACCTATGTCGTAGACTTCATGATTGTCGTCGGATTTTGTTCAATCATAAGACCCTAGGTGTCTCAAGTCGGGTCTAGGAGTCCTTGTATAGAAATATCCAACATGACTCACGACCCACCCGAAGGAGTTGTAAGATTTTTTAACAGGACTGATAAAGTTGCCTATAAGATGCCCCATAAGATAAAACAATATGATTCACTGTCAGACTTAGAAAAGGAGCATACCAAATCAGTCTATCTTAGGAACGAGAAGGACAAGAGAAGAGAGTAAGAGGTATGTTAATGAGCAAGATACTAGGATTTTACAAAGAATGCCTAGAGCTTGGACCTGAATACCTAACAGGAATGGATGACGAAGGAGAAGTCACGTAAGGACGTGTGACTTCGAGTCTAGCTACAAGACTTGTTAATAGAGAAAAACGCTTCTTGGGAGGCAACCCAATTTACTTTCCCACATATTTAGAAGTGTCTTGTGTGTTTTACTCTTCATAGTTTGTTTTATTATGTTTGAACTATCTTGTAATCATGCTTTGTTTGTCTTTAACTTCGCCTTTTTTCAATCAAAGGTATTTTGCAACCAATAAGTGTAGGGGAATTTATCCGGCTTTTGAGCCAAATTCAAACATGATAAATGAATTGTTTAGATTAATTCGCGTCAGTTTTGAGTCATATGATTGAATTGTTAAATCTCAGGTTTTGTACAGCCATTTATACAGGAATTAACTTATGGAATCAAGTGCAGGAAATTTTTCATCAAAAACAAAATTTTCGTTTTCACAGACTGTGGAGACGGCGTCACGATTAACACGCGACGCCGTCACCACGACACCTGTGACGGGGTCACCACAACCCTGACGGCGTCAAACGCCCAGGTTCCAAAAACTTAAAGTTTTTAATTATTATTGAAAATAAAACTTGCACGACATTTAATATATTTATTCTTCCATTATAAACCTGCAAAACCTAATGAATTTAACAATTCTTTCATCCTATCTATCGAGTCGGGAAAAAAAAAAAAATTACAACAAAAAAAAAAGAAAATAAACCCCTAATTTATATTTTTATATATGTAATCGTAAATTTTATGCTGGTATAGTTGACTTGTCTTTGAATTACGGGTTGTATTTGATGAGAAGAAGCTGGAAGTTCTTAGGAAGTTTCATGTGATTCTCGAGAGGGAGATTTAACAGTTATCGCATGTTCTTTCCATTATTGAGTAAACCAGGGATACTAGTTTCTTTTTCTTGTTTTTTTTCCCTTTATCTGTTTTAACGGGTACTTCTAGAGAACATTGGGGACAATGTTCAACTTAAGTGTAGGGGGAAATAAGCCTTAGAAACTATTCTTTCATTTGCCATTTGCTTTGTTCTTAAAATGATGAGTAATATATCAAAACCATTACATAGGGTAATTTTTACCAAATTTAATTTTTTTTATATAACACATACGACGAAAAATCGAGTTTTAATAGCATTCTCAGGATATGAATTTACATGACTAGCACATATACCTCAAAATTCCAACCCCAAAATATGAGGTTCGGCCCCTAGATCTTAGGAATTGGGTACCTTCATGGAAACCCAAGATGATTTTTTTTTACCCGTTTGAGTTAAGGTTGATAATAGGCTGATGTCTATTCGTCGTTAGGCCAGCGAGTATCTGCATAGCAGATCATCTGTCATCCATCTACACATCGAAACCAATTAGAGAATCATGGTCTGCGTGCCTTGTAATCATACTTCCATATAGCCTACATTATCACGAATAAGACAGAACTCTCACTCTAGACATCGCTGACATAGTCACAAACTGTGCAAGCTAGTATTGGAAGTCTAGTTTTCCTGAGTACGCTCGTCTGCTGTGGTGCCATCCTCGACCTTTGGCCTATTGAGTCAGAGACTCTCGTACTCTACCTCGCATCTTTAAGCATAGATAAAAGATCAGGTCTTCATCCAATCACGTGATATCTTGTCCCCCCCCGGACTTATCTTATTCCACTAGCAAAGCATAAACAGTCATCTTCCCACATATGAGAATTACACAACCAAAGATACCGGAAGTAATAAATCACTTTAGGAAAAGTAATCAATACCCGGGTCGTTAAATTCCTCGAAGAGTCTGAATTGAAATTCTAGAAGATTCGGATTCAAGTCAAGAATGTAGACATTTTTTTTAATTTGGATTTACACTAACTCACGAATATAATCGCACAATAAACTATGAAATATTAAGGGACCTAAAAACAATTAGTTCTAGCACGAAATTATAGACGGAAAATTAATAAACGCAAGCTTAAAACTAGAAATTCTAAAAATATAAACACTATGGCTATTCAACAATTTTCTAAAAATTTAGACTTAAAAAGAATTTTTAGCAATAAAGAATTTTCTATTTTTCAAATTTTCTATTTTTTATTGTTTTTTTTATAGATTTTTGTATTTTAAAAGTGAAATTTAATCCTAAAAATATAAACTAATTGGAAAATAAATAAAAAAAAAATTATTTTTAGGATAACGAAAATGTGCAGAAAAAATTGTTGTTTACCAAAAGCCCTAATTTTTAATTAAACGACTAGTAAAAAACTTATTGCAATTATTAAATTCCAACCTAATTTACTTTTTTAATAAAAACTAAAAAGAATTAAAAATGAATTAAAAGTAACTAGAAACTACAAGGACTAAAAATGGACAATTGAAAGAAAAAGGACGGGCGGGCGTAATTTTAAAGTTTCCTTAGAAACACAATTTTTGCCCGTTTGGCAAAAATAGTCCCTGAACCTAGCTTATCACTACTGACTTATCTAAAAGGTGGATTTTAGCTTTAAAATGTAAACTACTTAGTTGGAGACAGGCTTATGTGCACATGTTTACAAAAGCTTTCCTGGTTTTCTCATTCTCTCAATAAGCTTGAAAAAATAGCAGAAAAGAATGCAGCCACAGTACTAGGCTTTCTCCTTAAAAAAAAATTTGTCTTTACAATAAAATGAGGAATTTTGATCTTATTACTAGATGGAATTCAAATCCAAAAGAAACTAAGTGAAGCTTATAATGTGGACAATTAGATTCTAGCTAGAATTAAGCAAAAGAACAACTAAAACGACAAGAAATTTACTCTCAAAGATTTAAGGTTCAGAATAAGCTACTGTTCTTAAGTAAATCTCAATATGCTACACTACTCAAATAAGCACTGAGGAAACCGAACTTTTGATTTTGCTAAGTAGTGCTCTATAAACAAGTAGCTATTTTTTTGGATTTTATTAAGATTAAAGAAAAATGAGAAAATATAGCAAAACCACCTCAGTGAACAGTTTTTTTTTAATTTTTCTTGCTGACAAGTTTTTTTAAAAACAAAATTTCTCCTGACAATTAAACTTGGAAATGAAAATTGATCACTGTCCTAGTTAATGCTATGCAAAAACTATCTTAACCCTAAAATTAAGCCTCTAATCTCTACTCTTGCTTGCTTAAAATGTTACTCAAAATCAGCAGTATTAACAGTCCTAACTACTATTAGTGCAAAGTTAACACACAAACTCTACTAGTTGCAGGCTTAACAATTTGGTAAACCCTGACCTAGACTACTTACTAAGGATATACAAACACAATTTAATAAATTAGACTTTAAGGAATCGTGAATCAAATTTGCTCAAATAGTATATTTACACTTAAATGCCTTGTGCAGGGCAATTGCTTTTTAAGCTTTAAATTTGAAAAATCTACAATATAACTTTCAAAAACCTTTTTAACGTGAAAACTTTGAAAATCTCAACTATATAACAGTATTTTGACACATATCCTGTTGACTTTTAAGTCAAAACAACACTTGTATCCAAACATACTTAACATATTTCTGTTTCCTAACTTAAATTTTATTTGAAATCTATTTTAAAACTAAAACTGCTAAATCCTTTTATCTACTCAGTCTTAGACTCAACTAATAAAGCTATCTAAACAATAAAATCTAAGGCTTATGTTCTAAAAAACACTAGTTACTCAGCTAAGTATTTCTACACTAGTAAGAACATATTTAACCAAGAGAATTATTTAGCTAGAATTAGTAATGGAAAATTAAAAACAGCTAAAACTAATGAACAACTAAACAAATTTTAATAGATAGCAAATTGAATTTCACAATAAGCATCTGGAATATGCTTCAAATTGGCTAAAATGGAAAATTAGAAAGTGAAACCTAAAGTTTTGTAATCTCAGACACTAGGCCACTCCTGTTGAGTGAGTGACCTTAAAAATCAATTTCCTAATGGCTCCTAGCCTCTAGACCAAGAGCACTTAGCTCAATAAGCTTCTTTGAGCTTATTCTTCCAAAAGCTTCAAATTTTGAATGAATCAACTCAAGTAATCACCATATTTGATTTGAATGAACAAATGAAGTAATTTGACTGACTTTTAAACTAAATTTGACTTAAAATGAACTTGTTAACTTGTATAAGCTACAATGAGCTTATTATGTAAAATCAGCTTATTACATGAGATTTAAGAAAAATTAAGAACACTACTGATTTTTATTTCTTATAAACTGAAAGTACAAGTGAAAATAGGAAAAGTACAAGTGATGAAATGCTTTAAACTTTGAATGAAACAAAATGTTTACAAAACGTGAACAGTAAAAGCTTAAAACTGAAAATTTGAAAATTAACTAACTACAAAACTATAACTCTAGAACTATTAAACACCAGTTGGTCCATATCTTGTCTATATATAGGGACTTGAAGAAGAAGAGAAGAAGACGAAGCTTCATTTTTTTTAGCCGTTGGATCCAATTTGAGGAAATTATAGCCGTTGGATGTTTCTTGCCACGTGTTTGAGCCAATGAGAAGCTGCCACATCACTTTATTGACGTGGCGAAGGGCTTTGATTGGTGGGTTTGTAGTTGGGAGAAGCAAGAAAAGGATTTGGGGTGCTTGGGTTTGTTTAGCGAGAAAAACTGTTTTAAACAGTTAAAGGGCGGGTAAGGTTTGAAAGTATGGGGATATGTCATAACAAGCCTTTGTCATTCCTTTTGTCAAGTATTAGTATAAAATGTCTTTCAAAAATGACACTTTTAGCCCCTTGACTTTTTTCTTCATTTGGCTTGATCCGGCTTCAATACTCAATGTGTTTGTCCTAAGACCATCTGTCTTAAGGAGCTGGAATGACCATTGATGGAATGGGTAAGGGTGGAGTTGGGATTAGAATTGTATTTTGTACTGAAGTATCCTCTACACTTGGAGAGGATAAGTGTTCAAAGATCTGAATGTCTTCGGCGTTTGGGAGATTATCAATGATTTTTTTATCATTGGTGTGATTGGAATGTTCAGAATGATCATCATTTAAGATTTCATCATTTTAAATAGATTGATCAGTTTCATCATTGTGATCATTTTGATCAGTTTGATCATTTTGGTCAGATGAAACTTCAGTTTCAAGAACAAATGGTTCAAGATATTCATAAGGTTCTATGAAGGACACATCATTATTGTTTGTTTGATACTTTTGAGAAGGTTCATAAGGATGAAGATATTCATCAGGTGGATATCTTTCTGTTTCAGCAATGTTGATGTCGTCAACTGAAGGTTTTTGAGAATTTGATAGCATCAGGGCTTTCATCAAATGTGATGTGATAGGTTTCTTCAGTTTTTTCATCAAATTTTCCTAAGTGATCTTTATGATTGTGGATGTAAACTGGACATCTAAATACATGAAGAAAATTGATGTTTGGGATTCTCTTATGAAAAAATTTATAAGGATTTTTGAGATGTCTTTTCACAATGGTGGATCTGTTTTGAGTGTAGCATGCAGTGGCTACAACTTCAGTCCAATATTGTTTAGAAAAGACAGATCCTAAAAGCATTGTTCTTGCAGCTTCTATGAGGGTTCTATTTTTACTCTCAGCAACACCATTTTGTTCAGGTGTGTAGGGAGAGGAAAAGTTTTAAGAGATCCCTTTTTCATCATAGAAGTTGACAAGAATGCTATTCCTGAATTCAGTACCATTGTCAGTTCTGAGTTGTTTGACTTTGATGTCATTTTGATTCTCAATTCTTTTGATAAAAGACATGATGGTTTCAGGTGCTTGACTTTTCTTCTTCAAGAAGTATACCCAGGTGTACCTTGAGTACTCATCAACAATGAAAAGGGTGTACTTTTCATGGTTATAGACCTAGGAGTTACATGTCCAAATAAATCTATGTGAAGAAGATAAAGACATTTCTTGATAGAAGATGTCTGTTTTGTTTTGAAGATGTCTTTATGATGATTTCCCTTTTCACATGATGAACATGGTTTATCATTTAAGTAGACAAGTAAGGGAAGACCAATAACAAGATTTTGTTTGCTATTTTGTTGATTGTTTTGAAGTTTAGATGAGCAAGTCTTTTATGCCAAATCCAGTTGAGATTGTTAGAAGCTTTGGCGAAGAAGCACAATTCTTGAGCAAAAGATGTCATGTCAAGAACATATACATCTCTTACTCTTGGAGTAATCATTACAACTTATTTGTTGGAGTTAAAGATTGTTCCTCTTTTCTCATCAAACTGAACAATATACTTATCATCACAGAGTTGACTGACGCTAATTAGATTGTACTTAAGACCATTTACAATTGCTACTTTTGTCAAAACTAAACCATTACATTTGATAGAGCCATAACCTTCAGTTGTGTATGTAGAGTCATCTCTAAATACTAATTTAGGTCCTGACTGTTCCATGTATTTGTGTAGGTAACTCTTGACACAATCATATACCTTGAGCATCCATTGTCCAGGTACCAGATGAGCTTCCTGATGTCACACTGCACAAATACATTCAGAATGGTTAGTTTCGCTTAGAAACCCACCTTTTAGTGGGAGTCTTGGATCTGTTAGCATTTGATGATTAAGATGTAGTTAATTTTAGAGCCTCAACCTTTTTGGCTTGAAGTGCTTTACCTCTTTTGAACCATTCGATATCATAGTGATTAGTTGTGGTATGAGTTGAGCTACTACAAACTTTACATCTTTTGAATGTATGTTGAGGATTTCTTGGATTGATCTCTCTTTCTAGAGAGATAATCCTATTATGACCATTTGTGTCATGGTCATAACTTCCACATAATCCACATATGGGATAGTATAAACATTCATTGGATAAATGATCTATACAACCACAGTGTGTGCAAGGTGGAAAGAAGCATTTTGATGGTCTTAATATTTTAGATCTTAAAGAAGCTCTACCCAGATTTTTGAGATGTCGAGACATGTTCATGGTGGAAATGTACTCAGCATGATCGCAGGTTTTATGATTAGTTTTCTCACATATTTTACAAAACAGAACTTTACAACAATTTTTAGAGAGATGATTGTTTAAGCCACATAAATCACAACTCTTTGAATTATGTTTTATATTTGTTTTGAAGTGCATTTTGTGGAACCTGTTGTGGTTGATTACTTCAAGAGTATGATGACTGATTCTTGCTAGATTGTAATTTTAGATTGTTAAGTTCTTTCATTATAATAGCTAAAGGAGGATCATCTTTAATTTTCACATTCTTTAGTTTGCCAGCGGGAGCTGAGTGAACTTTTGAAGATGAAGAGATTTTGTTACCCTTAGCAGGAGCTAAGAATGGTTCATTTATTATGACACCTTTTAAAGCTTCAGTTTTGAATGTGGATTTTGACCTCAAAATTGATTTGATAGTCTTTAGTCCAGAAATAGGTTCTGCACCATCTAACTTCTTTAGTGGAGGAAGAGGGGTGCTACAGATTGAAGATTCATCTGCTAAATCATAATCGGCCACTAAAGAGTCAGTGACAACAACTAAATGATCAGTTGTGTTTCTTTGTGACTCAGCTGGGAGTATCCTACCAGTATCATGATTTGGCATAATAAAACCTTTAGCTTCAGACAACCAGGGTCTTTCGACACCAGGTATGGTCACTTTTGTGTCATCAGCTGAAGATTTTACAAAGACTAGGTCTTTATGCCTTGAACTAGAGGGATCTTTAGTGAGTTGATCAATTCCCAGAATTCTCTTCTTTTGAGAGGGGATTTGTTCACTGATACACTGATTTACTTTGTTAGAACTGTTAAGCCATGTTTTAGTGATTGCTTTTAGCTCTTTCAGTTCACTTCTTAAGTTTTTATTCTCTTTGAGAATTTCAGTGTTTACATGCTGCATGGTAAGAAAATCAAGTTTTACTTGTTTTAATACTAAAAACTGTTCTTTACATGTATTCAGTTCATGAACAAGAGTTCTATGTTTTGACAAAAGATTACTTCTTTGTTCTTCAATATAATTTAGATCAAAACAGAAATAGTCTATACAGACTTTTCTATCATCATTATCTTCTATTTCAAGAAGAGTGTGTACCTTTCTTATAGAGATCTTTACCCATTCACCATTTCTGGTACCTTCTTTGCTGACAGCATCATTTTCTTCAGCTAGTGCCATGAGTACTTTCACTTCCACCATCTCATTTTCATTTGATGACACTTCTTCTTCATCTCATTCATAGGATTCAGTTATAAGACCTTTTTTCTTTACCATAGAGGCTTTAGAGGCTTAAGCACTTGAACTCAGGAGAGCCAGTTTAGCCTTGACTTTGTTGTATTTGGCTTCAAAGTCTTTGGTATGCCTTAGTTTAGGTTTGTGCTGAGGGGAACTGAGAGGTTTTGGTTGAAAGGGTGACTGGTATGTGGAAACTAAAGTTTTTGAACAACAGTCTCTTGCAAAGTGACCCTTCTTGCCACATTTTTGACATTCTGTTTGGTCAATTGCTTTTGCACTGCTGAACCTTTGAGTACCTTTCTTAAAGAATCTTTTATATTTGGCTAAAAGAGCTCTTGCTTGGTATTCTTACTCTAGATCATTCAGATACTCATGACTGCTTCTTGTATCCTCTTCATCATCAGGATTATCTTGAAAGTCCTGGACAATAGAGGAAGAGAAGAAAGCCATTGACAAAGGTGTTGCAGAGACAAGAGATTTGTTCTTTTCAGTCTCATAAATATTGTCTATAAGGTTTTCTTTATATTTGAGTTTACCAAATAGAGAAGCAAGCTCAGAATCTTTCACATTATTTGTGTTTCTAAGACTTTGGTAAAAACTTAGCCACTTCTTTGGTAACCCATTTATAAAACTAGTATTTATTTCAAGCTTTGAAAGTTTGATGCCATCATTTAATAACTCATTCATCAAAGCTTTATATCTGGTGAAAGTTTGTGTTAGAGATTCACCTTCTTTGAATTTAAAGGTGTTATATCACAATTTCAGGTCTATGACCCTACTTTCTTTCACATCAGAGGGGCCCTCGTGATATAGTATCAGGTCATCCCATGTTGATTTAGCTGTTAAGCAGTTTATGACAGAATTCATTTGGTCATCTGGAAGGACAAACATGATGAGACTTTTGAGTCGCTGATCCCAGTTAGCAGCCTTTCTCTCATCTCCAATCCATTGATTCTCTGGCTTCCTTTGACCAGCTGCCATAGGGATAAAAGGACTGTTTTTAATGATATTTTCAAATTGAGGTTCAATACCAATAATTTGGCACATGAACCTCTTTTTGCTGTTGGTAAAATTTTCCATCTCTAGTATAGGAGCGGCATTTAGCTGGCCACCCCTATATTCAAGAGTCTGTGGTATCTCTACTGATGCCATTTAAGATGGATCTTGATTTTAAAAATCTTTGAGCCTTTATATAACCTTTTTACGAGATTTTATAAACCAAAAGGCTCTGATACAACTTGTTGGTCCCTAGGAATGTGATATAAAGTTTATGAATTTAGACTAATCACATTTCATGGCAACGAAGTGAGTTTTAAACAAATATATATGAACAATATAAAGAACAAGTTTAAAACACACAGAAGTACTTTTCAACGTATAGACTTTTATTAGAATCAAATAAAGAATCTATGACACACCTTGCTTGTAGAATAGCAAGGTGGTTGAATGACAATTGGGGTGTTATCTCCTTTAAACTTATTCTCTAACCAAAGTTATGAGAAATAAGAAAACAAACTTGTTATGACTAAATTGAAGCTTCAACTTTTAGTAGTACGAGTCAGTTTGTTTGAGAGATAAATGAACTCTTCAATGTGTATCACATTAATTGGAAGAGATAACATTTACTCTGGGAATCTCTTTCCTTTTATAGGCAAAGGGATTAGGGTTTACAAGTTAACCTAATACACATGTCAAGCATTAAATAGGTGGTTGAGCTACCATTTAATGTACTCATGCTTTATAGTACCAGGTACAATCCTTTAAGGAAAGTTGATGTACTTCTATACCAAATTTAGAAGTAACATTTCCCAAGGAGATTGCTTTATTCCTTTTGACATCAAGCAATCTTTTTCCCGCCTTGTAAACCTTCTAGAAGTAAAACAACACGTTTCAACTTCTGTTAAGGAGATAGACAACGTTCAGTTTGGAATTGTCAACCAAGCTAAACTGAAGCTCCAACCAAGGGCCTTCTTCTAAGGAAGATACTTCCCAATCTTCTAAGGACCTGAAGAGCTGACGCTGAAGAAGCTTCAGCGACTCAAGCTGAAAGACTTCAGCTTAAGAAATACTTAGGGGATTTTATGTTTATATCTACTAAAAGACTGAAGGGGCTCAAGAACTGAACACAACAGACTTTCATGCAGTAGCTTTGATTTTGGCTGTCATCTCCAAAAGGAGACATATCACTTATGGATCTTATGCGTCCTAAGTAATATGTTAATCATAAATGTTGTCGATTAGGTTTTACATTTATTTTGAAAGTTATAAGCAGCTAAGTATTACCTGTCAGGACTGGGTAAACCATTTTTGAGTTCTCATCTTGATAAAGGACTCTTGATGGCAGCTGGTTATATGACATGAATTCGAAATAATGGTTTAGAAATTATGCTTCTTGACCTGGAAGCATTTTAAATGTTGTGATCTTCTCGAATTTAAGGCTTGTTTGGTTTTGTAAAGTCTGTTAGTACGGGCTTGTTGGTTCACAGATGAATTTTCAAATTTTGTAGACTGTTCCAAGCTTTAGGAGTGGATTAAAGTGTTGTATGTTATTGATGTCCATGTTTGCTTGTATAGCGTTGTTCTGTAAACATTACAATATTATGTTTTTTTATTTTGTCGATGCGAATGTCTGTTTGGTTAGAAGGTTTGATTATTCTTACCTCCCTACCTATAAGGATACAGCAGAACGCTATGTCCCTCATGTCTGGGATGCTTTTAGAATTTCATTTACGATAAACTTTTACTTCAAGGGTGCAATTTTGGTGTCCTGTTCTTAAGGCGACAATAGTGGTTTCTGACATTTTTGTTGAACACCTGCATCAACATCACGAACTATGTAGTTAGCACATGAAAGTAGTAAAAATATATATAAAGGGTCAGATTTGAGATTACATTATTAAGTGTCATTGCAGATAGTTATGTCTCATAGACACAGTAATCAATAAAAGCGTTATAGTTGTTGTTTTCGCATGAAACAAATACAATGTGTAGCATAATAATGGAACTAATTGTTTTTTCAAGCAAGATGGTAAAGCATTCCAGTAATAATTTTTTACAAGAAACATATATAGCGGCTATTATTTTCACAGCCATCCAACTAATATGTTACTAAATATGTTATATTCTACGTGCAGTAAGTGTATTTTGTAATATCTATTGTGAAACAAAATTATTGTTTAGATGTAGAGTATTTTGATTTTTTTCATAAATTCTTTGTAAACAATGTTTTTTGTGGTGTTGGGTGATTGGTTGTTTTCTTGGTATATGAGAAATTTTAACCCATCTAGTGATGTTGCTCTTGATAACGCGACATATAACTGACAATGACTAAAGATCGGATTTGGTAGATGGATACCAATTTTTGAAAGGGATTGGCCTTGGATTTTTTTTATAGTCATTGCGTTGCAAAGATTTATTGGAAATTGTTTTCTTTTGATAGTGAATGGAAGGTTTGGTTCTTTATGCATTAAAGGCATTCTATGTATAAATACTTTCTCGCCAACTCTTGTTCCTGTGATTATTTGGGCTTCTATGACCTTTAACCTTAGAGATTTCACAATCATCCTTGTGTCGTTGCATAAGCCTCCTGACAGATTAATATTCCGCAGTAGCATGATTGGTGATCCAACCTTCAATTGAAGTTCATGTGGCATAAATCCAAGAAATTTTAGGGTGTTTAAGTATTCTGGTAGGTAAAGCATTTCTGTTTCACCTGTGTCCCTCCCAACTGGAATAGCCTCGTCATTACTTAGATATGTTGTTGTCTCTCCTTCGATCGTTGTCAATATTTGAGCGTTTATAACATCTGCGTTATCGTTCTTTAGACACACGATTGCCTTTTCTTAGAGACTTGTCCTTGTTGGCATTTTAAGTGTCTCTTCATAGTAGATGAAATCTATAAGTTTGGCTGTTCCTTTTTCATCAGAGGTGACACAAAATTATGCAGGAATATTTAACCAACATGTGTCCTCTGCATTTTCTTGATCAGGTTCTCTGAGTTCTCCGTTTCCCACATGAAGTAGCCAGTCAGCAAATTTGCGTGAACATTTTTGTTCTTCTTTGTTCAAACCGGGTTTCAATAGTCGCATGTTCTGAGTGAGTGTACAAACTCTGAAGTGCCACCATAGCTTGGACTCGTCGATAGAAGACGTGATTAGTTCTAACTTTAAATCTCCTTTTTTTACTGGAAGAGTTTGGTGGAAATCGCCTCATAAAACGACCGTTTTCCTTCCAAATAAAGGAGCGTCGATTAAGTCTTTGAGGCTTCTGTACAGGCTTCAAAACATCGACAGTCGTTCATCGGAGCTTCATCCCAAATAATGAGATCAGTGAGCAAGCTTCCCAACTGGGTTTTTTATGTTACAAAGGGATTCATCCGTTAATTCCAACGAAATTTTAAACCAGGAATGTGTAGTGCGACCTGCAGGAAGAAGCAGCGAGGCAATTCCTGATGTAGCAACTGCTAGAACAATCTTTCCTTTAGATCAGAGTGTGTTGGTAATGGTTTTCCAAAGGAATGTTTTTCATGTCCCTCCATGACCATAAACGAATATTAGCTCTTATTGATTATTCGCCAGTGCGAGAATGATTATATCTTATATTCTTCTTTGGTCAGTATTCAACATTAGAACCAAATCAATCTTTTCTTGCATCAGCAACCCACGCTTGTAGTTCTTTTCTTCCATAAGAAGTTTGTTCTTTAGGTCCTCAAGAAGGTGTATTAGAGGATTAGGAAGCCCGGAATCTTTTACCGAATTTCTGAAACCAATGAGTATCGCCTCAATATCATATAAGATATATCCTTGCAATTATGGGATGTTAACATAGAAGTCTTGAATTCTTGTTGTTTCTAAAACTTTTGTTGGAACATCATCGCCCATAGATGGCCAATGTTTTGTCTACAACTTTAATGGATCAACTTAACAATAAATGAGAATCTGCACGAAAAGGAACCTAAGTTCGTACGATGAGTCTGTGACTGTGGCTTCTTCAAGCGTGATGTCTTACTCTTTGTCGTTACCAAGTAGACCTAAAGCTTCAGACGCGGCATGGTAAGTTGATAACAGTTGGTTGTTGATAGTACGAATGTCAAGAGGCGATGTACACCCTTTTTATGGCAAAGCATCATTCTAAAATAGAATAGCTCCCCTGAGCTTAGATGTACATAAGTTAATCTTCCAATTGATTTCCTAGTTTTGATTATTAGCCGCCTCTAACTTTTTTCGTCTACATATCATACGAATTCTGATGGAAAATCTAGGTATGTCAAGTGACAGCCATCTGTGTTTGCATCATTGTAATCATACCATTCAGTAAGCGTTGTTTTCTTACATTTTGACATATTCACGAAATTCCTTAGCTGATCTCTCTTGCGGTAGTTGATGCGTTGCATGTTTTCAAAGTGGAAAACCAAAATTTGCACAACCGGTTCTCGGCTATGTATGGGAAAATCTAGAATTCTCCAGCAAGCCTCGTGCGGACAAATAAAACGTTCGTTAATGAAATTATAAATTTCATCTATTTGTACAGCGTTGTTGCCTACTAACGTAGAAGTCTCACCGATTGGTTTTCTAATCTTTGCAAGAATGCGATCAGGCCCTTTGGAAATATATTTGAAAAGATATTTAATTAGCATGCTCCAAACACAGTATTCAACATTGATGTGAGCTCGGAAGGCCAAACACAAGTCACGATTGTACGTTACCACATAAAAGTTATCTAAATTTGACTCGTGCTTCATTGTATGGATGCCAGTATCCCTTCTTTAATAATGCGCGCGTCCACTATCATCGAAAAACGTCTCGTTGTTGTTTTTTTTGGAAAATGTTTGGTGCACATACCCTTTTGCATACATGGTGGATTTGAGTTTGCGCCGCCACAAGGTCCATGAATCATCATATCTGAGACAATTTTGTTTCTGAAGGGATACTCTTTAGGATCGAGGAGCTCTGCTAAAATGCATTGATCAACCTGCTCTATAGTTTCGATTTTGTTCTTCGGATCGACTGAAAGTAATGTGTGACAATGCGGCAACCCCCGTTTTTGAAACTCGATGATGTACAACACTACATTAATAAGAAAAGTAATAATTAAAATATTGTAACGTCATAAATAATCCTAAATTCATCAACATATATAAAGAAAACGTACCTCCCGTCACTTCTCTAAAAGTTTCCACTTCTCTGAGAAATCTTACAAAATCTTTTACTTTCTGTTCAAACACTCGGCAAACAATATCAGGTCTATCAGCAAGGGTTAGCTCAGGATATTGTGCCCAGTACCTCTTTATCTCAGGCCAATAGACGTTGCACGTGAACGTGATAAAGAACTGCGGATTTTCTAGTGACCGGCAAATTAAAAGTGCATCAAGGTAGTGACTATACATATAGCGTGGTCCTCCTGTGAAAGAAGTCGGCAAGAGAATTTTTGAGCCAATTGCGATTCCAAACAGATCTCCTCTACCAATGGCATCGTATAAACCTGAGAGATGATTACTTCGAATATCCTTCTGATGAGTGCGTACATAGTCCATACGATCCTGCTCTAATGCATATTAGACAGTGACAACATACTGATTAAAAAGCCTTCCGCCTTTAAAAATGAGGTCGTAGTCGTTCACTCGAGGGTGTAATTGGTATTTGTAATACTTATTCACTAAAACCTTTTTGCCCCTACCGCTACCATCCCGGGGTTTTAATTTAAATTTTGGATAATAGCCTGACTGACCAAAGATAAACAAAAGCAAAAAACTGAAAAGACATACATGATTGATGGAGTTTGTTGATTCTTTGAGGATGTCCACGTCTCGACTCGATTATAACGTGTCGGAACCCGGAATCACCTTTACTTCACCATGGTATTGATTAAGAAATTAGATAAGGGGAAAATGAAGAAAAGTAGAGAGAGAAGTTAGAGAAAGAAACTAGAGAGAAGAAAAAAGAGAATGGTTGATTTCACTAAAGAGTGTGTTTAACAAATGAGAACCAACACCCTCTCCACACTTGGAGAGGGGTATTTATACCAACACTTGGAGCGTGTGGTTTAATGCTAATGGGTCGGGCTCAGGATTACTTAGGCTTTAGCCCATAACATATACAATATTAGATTAAATAACGAACCTGATACCCGTAACTAGCCTATTAAAATATATATTAAATAAAGACCAAAGTTTCTTCGTTGAGTGATCGAGCTTCCTTGTTCGACTCAATATTTTGAGGCTAACAATCTCCACTGAAGCGTGGTCTTAAACCTTGAAACGATCTTCTATGTTTGACTCGATATTCTAAGGCTAACAATCTCCCCCAAAGCTTGGTTTCTGATAGATTTTGAGCTTCCATGTTCATAGTCATAACATGGTCTTGGATTTCTTGAGATTGCTTTGACATTGAGTTCTTAAGTCTTGTTCTTGGTCTTTATCTTTGTTATAGGCTTGTTCCTTCATGCTGTGTGATCTTTGATCTTGAGCCTTTTCTTGTTGACTTTGTCTTTAATTCCAAGATCTTTAAATCTTTTCCTTGTTTGTCGTTATCGTCTTTGCCATTTTGCAATCTTGTGTCTTGACCAACATGCTCATATGTTGCATCATCTTGAAAGCTTGCTAACAATCTCCCTTGATAGAATTGATATCTTAAAGGAAGATCTTGAATATCAGAGTTTGCGGATGTCTTTGTCTTTAATTCTTGAGCTTTCTTGATTCTTGAATCTTGCTGCTTATAGTATGTCTTTGTAGTTTTGGCATGAGCATGTGGTAATGAATCCGACTCTGCTGGAATAAGGCTGCAACACCGTCGTTTGTATCTGCATTTAAATGTTAGTGATAACAGCAGATATGGACGAATATGGCTTTGTCATTCGTTGAGATTCGGTTGCATTAACCTCCGGTTCCGTGAGGACCATATTACAGTATAAATAATGTACATGTGATCAAGTAGGTTCAATTTGGAAGAACCTCTTTGACAGGGTTTCCAGCTCAAAGTGTTAGATCCTCTAACACGTATGCATTAGATTCACCGTACTTGCTTGTTCTTAATACCAGAGCGTCTCAAAGCAGACAACACGGTAAGAGTGAATCAGATAGTTACTATCTTTCTGATTAAGTCGTCAATACATTTACTAAAACAAGTTTGATTCACATAGAATCGCACCATCGTTTCTTTCCAGTTGACACAAGTTTGATTCATATAGAATCGCGTAAGTCACCTACCAAGAGTTTGTTTGATGTTGGCTCAAGCAGGATTTCCTCTTCATTTTGAATACCTTAAGTATCACACGGTGTTCTGGCAAAATCACAAGGGTAATGGTAGGACTCTTGTTAAACAGCTGTGAACTTATTGGTGTTCTACAGTGTTTGTAATGGAATGTGTCCTAAATGAGATTTTATTTGTTGAATCTATTGGCTCTGACTCAATTAGTGCATTTGGTTTTAGTACTCGGAGGTGGAGCAGACTGCTACCTATTTAATATTAAACTAACTCGGAGTGAGAAAGTCAATAGAGTCGTGTGTATCTCCGTACAAATGAGGACAAGTTTCTATGATGAGAAACCGAATGGGGGGGAGGGTTGTGCATTTGAATCACTGGGTCCATGATGGCTTTCTTGAATACCAACAATCATCTTGTGATTTTGGTTGTTTATGTAATGACCGTTTTGCCTAAGTTTGTGGGAGGGCTTTTTATTACGAACCTTTAGCTTACATTTTCAGTTTCATTATTCAACCTCTTCAATGTTTACCAAGACGTCATTTAATAACACCTTGTTGTGATTGATTCCAGTGTTAGCTCGATCTTAGTCAGGAATTATTTCCTTAACTCGTTCAATCTCCAATCATACTAAGCCTTCCCGCTTTAACCTAAAACACAACCTCCGACTGTCTATTTCTAACTATGGAGTGTCCTAGGTAGTCCCTCTAGTTCTGGTTGGATCATCAGGAGCTATTACCTAACCTAACCACCTTATGACTTCAAGAGTCGTGTGAATTAAGATGTTGTTGGGTATGAGATGTAACCATAAACCTTTTCCGCAGAGTATCAAGAAAAAACACTTGAGTCGTTAGATCACTTCTTATTTTCAAGATTTCACATTTTAGTTACATTTCTCCCTTTTTTAATAAAATTAACTTAGTTTTTTGAAATACTTTGTGATTATAAAAGTTGTCATAAAATTCCGTGGGAGAAAAAAAAAAAAAAAATTGTTTACAGCATGAGTTGTGGAACTGTTTCTTCTTGCTCCCCTCAATTCTAACACTATATATGCATCAACCACTATTCTGATTGTGACATCAGATATAGTGCATACTATGTACTATTGTTAGGTATTGTCCATGTGAGAACAGTTGAGTTTTGAGTGTCAAAATAGTATGTTGTGAATAACAGTGTGTATGTAGAACAAGTGATTAATGATATGTTGAATAATATTTAAACTCTCATTTGTTTTTAAAACCGTGGTGTGACATGTTGTTTGATGGCAAACTCAATTTCACATGGAATTTACAAACGTCATAATCTATTCACTCAATTATTACCTACAAATATCGCCCAATCTTTTTTCGCACCCCTCCTCCCCTAACACACCAACATAACCCAAACAACAACACCCACCCTCCCCCCCCTCACCCTCCCACCCCCACCCCCCTCCCCTCCTCCCCCCCCCACCTCCCCCCTCCCCCACGGGTGGGCGGTCACGGGCATGAACGGACTTAAGGTATCAAAATGTTATGGCTGTTTTACTGAAACCATTCTCTCACACAAAAAATTCTTAGTAAACCGCAGCTTGCCAATTAGTAACCTCGCTGTTTGATAATACTCGCGTTTAGCAACTCGCCTTTAGCCACTCGACCGTTTAGCAACTCGCGTTAGAACTCGCCCGTTCAGCAACTCGCCGGTTATGCAACTTCGCCGTTAAACAATCGCCGTTAGCAAATCGCCGTCTAGTCAACTCGCTGTTTTATTAAACTCGTTGTTGTGGTCAACAAGCGCCGTTGACCTAGTCAATAACCGCAGCTGACACTTCCTTAAAACGGTGGATCCTTGTCAAACGCGCCCACGAAAGAAGGCAAGGACGATTTTGCAAAATTTTTTATAAATGAGCATTATTACCCACTGAACAAAGGGATTGAAATTACAATAATTACAGTGTGTATATCAAGTGTTAATACAACCTCTAACTCGTTATTTCACTTTGAGAATAACATCGTCGGAAATTAGGCAACTCTCCACGAAGAACACCAAATAAATTCGAATCTTTTAAGCTAGATTTCGAACTTGAGGCTTATGAATCTCTTGTAGGAGCAATAATACTTCTTCCTTAGCATTTATAGCATGAATAACCACAAGATTAACCAACAAAGTAAGCCCAAAATAAGCTTTGAGCCGTGGTATTTTTTTCTTCAAAATGAGCCACGAAATTTGCAAATCAACCACAAGAATCAAACATAAATCCACCCTTGAAGCTCTGATGCCAATGTAGGATCCCGATAACACTTCACTTCATACAATCGATCACGAAATCGGAACTAGAAAAGAGAAAGGAGGTGAGTTGTTTAGAGAGAGAAAGAGGAGAGAGAATTGAGAGAGAAAAGAGAAAAGATATTATTAGAAATGAAACAACTAACTTTTTCTAAAGAAGAAAAAGCTTATATACCCCGTCACGTTAAAGGTACGCGCGGGATATTTAACTAGGACCCGGGCTCGGGTTTTGCTTGGGATTAAACCCGAAACATATACAATATTAGATTAACTATCGAGCCCGATTCCCGATATTAT
>BQNB010033032.1:32500-52678 GCA_026074375.1 Tanacetum coccineum | reverse complement strand
CGCCTCAAGTGCACAGAAACCAAAAGTATCAAACGCAAAAGGAATGAACACGTGTTGATTTTTAATGCACGCTTTCTCGTGCTTTGTCACTTTGCACGAGGCAGCTTTCAAAGCATCTCGACCCGCTGTATAACCCCAGCTACTTAACCCAATGAGAAGAGAAACCCCGGTCAGATCCACGCACGCATGTTTCCCTCCAACCGATCCAAAAACCAAAACGTTAGTCGTTCTTAGTGTGGATCTTCTATCAGGTCAGTTAAAAAGTTCATAGGTGTTTCTTTCTTGGCGGAATTGGCGGCACATCTAGATATGTCAAAAAGGACATCCCTAGCCATATCGTGTCGCTACTTAAATCCCGGAAGCTCTTTACAATGAACTGCATGTTCCCCAAAGGAATCCAAACATGCCTTACGACAAACAGGGCATATCGCATCAACCGAAAATAATGAAATCATGAGGCGATACTTAAGGATAGTACGATATTCCACCGGTGACATATGTTGACCAAGCCCGTCTATGGGGATAGCGAGTTGAAAATCCTGAGCATGTGGTGCGTGCAGACACTTAAAAACTGCTTTCTGGTTTCAAGTTTCGAATTCTAGTAACAAAATAAAAGAAGTTTTAGTTTTATTTTTTGCGACCGGTAAGGCGGGAGGGAGTGGTCACCATGCTTCACCATCCACCTCAACGTAGGGGTGGCAATTCAGGTCGGGTTCGGGTTGTCGGGTTCGGGTTGTCGGGTTCGGGTTGACAGGTTGGTGGGTCAGAAAACCTCAACCCGAACCTGTTAATTTTCGTGTCGGTTTCAGGTCGGGTTTCGTGTCGGGTCAGAAATTGCCACCCCTACCTCAACGTCACCTTAGTTTTCTCTCTCCTCTTATCATACCTCACCATTCAAGTGTTTTGGTCATCATACCTCACCTTTCATTAAAATATCCACTTTATATAAAATATGCCTCACTAAATATCCCACACACAATCGTAAACCAAATAAAAAACATTAAAAATTATACCACTCACGCATGGTGAGTGGCTCACTATTCACACCTGTTTTTTCCTTCTTTCACGCGTGACTTGATGGGGTCTTTTTGGCTTTGGCCCGTGAGTTGACCTCTCACTAAACGAATCTCACGGCCATTCCCTCTAGCCTAAGCGGTGCGGTTTTATCTGAATTTTTTTTGGTAATAAATGGTTTTCGACCTTTTGATCGATTAATTTACGGAGTTTGAACCCAACGCCACACATATTCAAATCAAGTAAAGTCCTCTCTTTTCAGGAGTTTAGCTTGACAACTTCAAGATTGTTTGCATCAAATAGAAATTGAACTAGATACCCCACACATTTTAGAGTGATAGTCAAAAGCCCTTTTTGCCACTAGGCCACAATTGAGTGGTTTCGAATTTTGACAAATGTCTCGAAAGTAGCTGTGCGTTTTTCCTCGACCGAGGGCACAAATTTTGCTCGACCGCTGTTGATTTTTTTCACGACCGAGTTTTGTCTTTTTGATAAAAACAAAAAAATCCTGAAGTTTTTTATTTTTCAAACATCATATTGGTCGAGCAAAACACACATTAGTCGCACAAAATTTGCTTCGGTCGAGAAAGAAAGACACAACCTACTTTCGATAGACTTGTCAAATTCAAATGGAGTCACACGATATAACACTAGCACAAGACTAAAATTGGGGATGACAACAAAACCGACGAATAAAATTCTAAGAACATGTATACTTATGAACATATAACCGAATTTTTGCATATATGTATTTTTAAAACTTACACATTGTTGATTAATGCCAAAACATGTTAAAAATAATCAAGTATTGATTATCCAAACATTTATATATATATATATTAATATATATATCATATATAAATATATATATAATATAATAATATAATATATATATATATATTTTCAAATCAATGAGTAAAATTTTTATAAAAATAAAGAGTGTTGGTTTCATCTCCTAAGATGAGTTGTTTTAGAGTGAGATGACCATCCTACATTTTTATCACGTATAAAAACACCGATAACAAAACCTAGTGTAGTCATCAAAATATATAATATATATAATTCATATTATTTTGACATATGGGACAAGATTTTTAATACCCCTAAGGAACGTTTGGCATATCACGAATTAATAAGAATTTTTTGAGTCAAAATAAGAACATTACGTAGTGATCAGCCCAATTGCAAACCAAACTCACAATGAATTGATGCAAATAATACAAATCAAATGTATACATTGTCAATCCTTAAAGTTGAGTTAAAAATAAACTACAGACCTAAAAATTACTTCTAGATATTTATTTTTTTAGATCGGAAGTAATTTTGGTTCCACATATAGTATTTTTCTTACATACTCTTTTTATTTTTGCATTATTTTTTTTACATTGTTGTTGACTTGTTTAGGTGACAAAAATGCCGAAAGCTACTACCACCGATATATCTCTCACTAAATCCTACATCCTAAAAGTATCCAAAATTCCCTGGCCAATCTCCCCCACTAATTGCCCAATTCTACAAACCTATTAAAACCGCGACATTCACGAAGGTCGTGTTGTTGATCAAGCCTACTACAAATCCAACAATATCGAGCGTTTATTTACTAACATTCGCTTCAATTGTCTCTTCCAAATCAACGAACCGATTGTTCCGAGATTTATTCTAGACTTCTATAGTCAAGTCACGGTACAAACCGATGACTATGGCTACTTGTCAACACTTTTATGATTCCACACTAATCATAACTCTTACTCACGCTCAATTCGTCAATCCTTCGGTAATTAACGTTGCTAACACAATGGTCAACCGTTTTTACAAACGAGTAAGGACCTTGCATCTCTGAAATATCTCAAAGAAACCGAGGGACCATATTGCAACGATCTTCCTACTCCCGACGACCCCCATTCCGTCGACTTCTTGAATTGGAACGTGTCGTGGTAGAACCGGAGAACCATTAAAAGTAAAACAGTCGCTCTGAATCCAAATCAAATTCTCACCAAAGAACTAAGCCCCGACATGAAGCAATGGGAAGAACTCATTCGAGAGAATATGTTCGGACTGAGAGGACATCGGGACCGTCTCCCTTCTTGTCTTGCTCACATGTTGTATTGTGTTGTTGCCGAAGAACAATACAATCTTACTTATTTCTTTGTCAAAAGAATCGAATGTGCCAAAGCTACTCTAACAACAAATCTTCCATATGGCATGTTTTTAACTCGTCTTTATCGATACGTCATGGAAACGAATCCTCATCTTGACAATAGCACCTATGACATTGTTGAGCGAGTCATGCATCCTCTTGCCCTAAGACAGACTCGACGACCTCGAAGTGATCGTGACAAGGCACGTCGTTCCGTCTCTTCTTCATCCTCTCATCATCAAGGCACGTCATCTCATCAACACGATGATGATGATGATGATTTTGAAACTTCTCAAGCAAGTACTCCATCTCCTACCACTTATCTTAACTCTCTTCATCCACTCGACTACCAAAACTACCAAATGCCTTCCTCTTCCAAACAAACCGATGAAACTCTCTTTGCATGACAAACCACCTTGCTCAACCACGCAAACGAAATGGCATAAGGATAAGTGTGGATGGTTCAAATCATTTGGAAAGGCACTAAAAGGAGTGTTTAGCAAGAAGAAGAAGTGAAGACATATGAGAGAAATTAGCTAGATAGCTAAATGTGGTTTAAGATAATTTTTAACTTGATTATGTGTATGTTCTAAACAACTTGTGTGGTGATTATCCGATTTATTCAGAAAGACTTGGGTGTTGGTTATCTTTAGATACTTGTTGGCTATGATGATTTAAACCTTTGGTTGTTTTATTTAATCAACTACTTATGCTACTTTGGTTTCATGATTTAATGTGTTTATTACATGTTATATGATTAAATGTGCTCATAAAACTCAATAGGGCTTGTTGTAAATAAACCACCAAAACAGAAATACTCTCACAAAAATTCTGAGAAAAATCGTTTTTCTGTGAAAAATGGAAACCAGCAGAGGGCGGCCCCCTTAATTCATAATGGGCGGCCCCCTTATCTTTAAGGGGACTGACCCCTAATTAAGGGGACCGTCCCCTAATTAAGGGGACCGTCCTAGAAAATCACGGGTAAAACAATATTTTTCCTGCTTTCTGTACCCACTTATTACTAAGTTTCACAACTATCGATTGCCCAGTAATGGCTCGGAATACACAAATATGGAATAACCTAAAACTAATTAAATTCATTCTTTTTTCAATCCATTCTCTTCCCATAAATCTCTTCCAAATGATCATCACCAACACATCATCTTCCTCAACATACACTAACATTATCAACCTCCATCGCTTCACCAAAAGCTTCCATTTCCAAACCATCAAAGAAACCAAAATTCATCATCATACCACCAAAACAACTCTTCATTGACTTGACAAATGAAGACATTATAACCCTATCACTCAAGCTTTAAGAATCATCTTCTAGTGCTCCCAATGCACCCTCTAAAACTCCATCCATCAAAGACTTCTTCATCCTCAATTGACTACATACCCAAATCACCAACCTCATCAACATCACTTTCACCCAATGGTTACTTAAACCCACTAACATCTCCTCCTCCAAGAGTTTCTCCATCAGCTCCAACTTAAGAAAATGCATCAATGGACATCAATCTTACCTTCTCACCATTTACCCCACTTGATGTCTAATTTGATACTCCATCACCTTCACCACCTACCTTTGGTCATCCCATTTTGTGGAACCTTCTTGAGGCACATGGAGATTTATATTTCTGTTGCATTCACAATCGTACTCTCATATTAGGATTGAGAGATGAACTCGAATATATGTTTTCATATATTGAACATATGCTCTCACAACCACCAACAACCATCATCCCACCACCCTCATCATCTTCCCCAAACTAAACATACTTTATGTTTAGTTTCTCAAATAATTGTCCATCCACCATTTTTCAAGCAAGTCATATGGAGCTTTACTAGTTATAGGACTTTTTGTAGTTTAAAATTTTCATGTATGTTAGCATGTTATTTATTTTGTATGCATGAGTGTGGTTCACATACTATTTTACTTTTAATAGATGATTATTATCTCATTCCTTGGAACCTTCTTGAGGCACATGGAGATTCATGTTTGTGTTGCATTCACAATCGTACTCTCATATTTGGATTGAGAGATGAACTCCAATATATGTTTTCATATATTGAACATATGCTCTCACAACCACCAACAACCATCATCCCACCACCTCCACCATCTTCCCCAAACTAAACATACTCTATGTTTAGTTTCTCAAATAATTGTCCATCCACCATTTTGCAAGCAAGTCCTATGGAGCTTTACTAGTTATAGGACTTTTTGTAGTTTAAAATTTTCATGTATGTTAGCATGTTATTTATTTTGTATGCATGAGTGTGGTTCACATACTATTTTATGTTAAATGGATGATTATTGTTGGTTGCATTATCATTATGCCATATTTTTCCTCACTTGCTACATGTTAGAAATATTTGTATTGTTCTAACTCGTTTTTGTAGCCAAGAAACCATAGCTCGATTCCTTGGTGCCCTCGAACGAGGGGGAGCACACATCAAGGGGGAGCATTTATTCCGTCGATTTTACAAGCAATTCTTGACGATGCCTTTTTGATTCTACAAAAAGGGGGAGAAATGACATAAAACTCACTAAATACTTGTTTAAAAATAATTTTACATTTAATGAGTTTAGATTTTGTAATCATCAAAAAGAGGGAGATTGTAGATAGAAATAATGCCTAAAAACATTATTAATATTTTTCACATCTTTACGTTTTGATAATCACAAAATATAAAAACGTTCAATGTAAAATTAAACGGAAACAAGTAATTAGTAGTAAATTTTCATTTCGAAAATTATATCAGTTAAAGGTATGAATAAATAAATGCTTAATACATTATATGATCAAAGAAATTTTTATTCAACCTCACACTTTTATAAAATGTTGTAAACATTTTTATAAACATTACAAAACATTTTCTACCATTAAAAGAAATGTTTTATTCAAAATAAACATTTTGAAATTCAAGTTTTCGAACCTAAAACGGCTAGAAAGTTCCAGAAAATCCCCTCTACACAAAAGGACAAACTGGGGAGCGCCCAGTCTAGGGCGCCCCCCTTAAATACACGGGTGGCCCCCTTATCTTTAAGGGGACCGCCTACCTATTTAAGGGGACCACCCATAGGTAGATGCTCCCCTAAAAAGTCCTATAAATACTGGACTATTCCTTACTATTTTCTCACCTTTTGCCCTTATTCTTTCTGATCAAAAGCGGCCCACACATCTCATTAAAATCCTTTGATCATTTAATCATAAAGCTTTGTTTCCAAGTGATCCAAACTAAATTCCTCAAGTGCAAGAGAAGAATACTTCAATCATCAAGTGAAGAAGTATTACACCTCAAGTGTGCATTGCAATCTTGTTGCATCCATATCATAACTTGTAAATTATTTGTAAATCTTGTAAAGTTGTGTAGTAGATAGATCTTGGTGATTGTTGTAAGTATAGTTGAATCTTAGTGATTCATCCTAGTCGTGATAGTTTGGTATGAAAGTAGAAGTGAAGTAGTGTGGTGAAGAATACTAAGGCGTGAAGAAGTTGTGTAGTTGTGAAGTTGTGAAAGTAGTGAAGAAGTTATGAAGTCGTGATAGATTGGTTCTAGCTAAGATTAGAACTCGACATCTAGCTTAGTGTCGAAAATTGATATAAGCGAAAGTTGTGTACGGTTTTCTCCGCCATAAGGGAGTTTGTTGACATAGTGAAGAAAACGCTCGAGTTAGGTGCTCGAGGAGTGGAGTAGGGCGAAGAGGTGCTTTGTAACCGAACCACTATAAATCCTTGTGTTGTGGTTTGATCTTTCTATCTCTTATCTCTTATTTCTTTACTTGTTCTTACTTATTTATATTATTCATATTGTGCAAGTATTGAATTCACAAAAGGTCGAATCTAAGTTTTTATAAACAAACATAAACATTAAATTAAAAAGCGGTAAACTATTCAACCACCTTCTAGTTTTCCACAATTACCCATCAAGGTAACAAACAAGTTAAGGATAATAAAATAGACCTATTTGTTCAAAAATATAAAGAATTCATCATCTCGGATGATGAAACCATCGATTGTGCTTTTGCTAGATTTAATACTATTATTACATCACTAAAAGCACTTGATGAATCTTTTTTAAGTCGTAATCATGTCATGAAATTCTTAAGGGCTCTTCCCACTAAATGGCGCCGAAGATCACGGCAATAGAGGAATCTAAGGATTTATCAACTCTACCTCTAGACGAACTTATCGGCAATCTAAAAGTCTATGAGGTGGTACTTGAAAAGGACTCGGAGACCTCTAGGAACAAGAAAGAAAAGTATAAATCACTTGCTCTCAAAGCAAGAAAAGTCCTAAGTGAAGAAGAAGCAACCTCTTCGGATAGCAATGATGAAGAATATGCCATGACGGTAAGAGATTTCAAAAAATTCTTTAGAAGAAGAGGGAAGTTGTTCGTCAACCTCATGACGACAAAAGGAACTTCCGTAAAGCAAAGGAAGATAAAAAAGAGAAAGATGATCGAAGATGCTTCAAGTGTGGTGATCTAAATCACTTCATTAGTGATTGTCCTAAACACTCCTTCAATGATCAAAAAGCGTTCGTTGTTGGATGTTGGAGCGATAGTGATGATGACTCCAGGAAGGAAGAAATATGTCTCATGGCTCTTGACGATAATGCGGTATTATCCGACACTCCCTACTATAGTAGTTCGTCTTTAGATAATGAATCATGGCAAAATGAGTATGATAAACTATGCAAAATTAGTCTTAGGATCATTAACAAAAACAAACAACTAAAGGCGAAAAATGAAGAACTAAAAAAGGAAGCTTGCGAACTTAAAACAAGAGTAGAACAACTAGAAAGAAACAAGAAAATTAGCCTTAAATGTGAGTCATGTGTCAATCTTCAAACCAAAGTTAACTTGCTAACTCTAAAACTAGCTAGCTTCGAAAATAGTAGTTCATCCTTGCAAGAAATGCTTGAAATGCAAAACCACCTAAAGATAAACATGGAATAGGATACACAGATGACATAGCTTCTACTAGCAACACGAAACCGAAAAAGTTTGGCCCTAAAAATGCCGAAATGCCCTCTGTAGAACCGGCATTGCTGGTTCCCTCTGCAAGAGATTAGGCTAGTTCTAACGAACAGAATCGGCTCTCTACAGCAAAAATGGAAAATGCAAAGAACTTAGGAAATAACATTGTAAAGAAAAATGACTCTGTGTTAATAACTAGAAAATCCACCTTTAACAACTCTAAGAGTGTCAAACAACGACCAATCCTAAAACCTGGGCAAGGGCTTGGAAAGAGTAAAATCCAAACACACCCTAGAACACCTTATAGGAACTCCAACACTCTATATCCTAAAAGTAACTATCATAAAGTTGGTTGGGACTATGGAACACAACAAGAATATCAGTTCCAACCTCCTATGTTCCACCAATGGGGTCCTTGTCCTCCATTTCTTTACATGGGTCAACCAAACGGTATGCATAACTCTAATGGACCCATGAGATATTGGGGACCAAATGCTTGAGTTACCTTGTGATTATAGGTACGTATAAAAGTCAAGTTAGAACCAGATGAATGGATCAAGGATAGTGGTTGCTCAAGACACATGACGAGTAACAAAGATCTCTTCTCATCCTACAAGACTATAGACGGTGGTAATGTAGTATTCGGTGGAAACACGAAAAGCAAAATCGTCGAAAAAGGTACAATCACTCATAACTCTCACACCATTCATGACGTAAGTCACGTAGAAAATTTAGGATTTAATCTACTTAGTATAGGGAAAATTTGCGATAAAAATGCAAAGTGCTATTTAGTGAAACTGGTAGCGAAATCATTAAAAACGGCATTACCATAGGAAAGGGAATTAGGAAAAATGGTCTTTACATAATGAAAATGGGAAACTCTCCAAAAGATAGTCTTTTCTTAACCTCAATAGATGATACTTCGACCTTATTGCATCGAAGATTAGGCCACGCCAATATGCGACTTATACATTCGCTATCATCTAAAGAGCTTGTAAGAAATTTTCCTAAACAAAGATTTGAAAGTCATTTTTGCAATGCTTTTAATATTGGAAAACAAATACACTCAAGTCATATACCTAAAAATATAGTTTCAACCACTAAATGTCTAGAACTTTTGCACATGGACTTGTTTGGTCCATAGGCCGTCCAAAGCTACGGAGGAAACTTCTACACTTTGGTCATAGTCGACGACTACTCGAGATATACATGGACAAGATTTTTAAAACACAAAAATGAAGCTTTTGACCACTTTGAAATTTTAAGTAAAAAAATTCAAACTTAAAAAGGTTGCCCTATTATATCTATACGCACAGATCATGGTCAGGAATTTGATAACGAAGTACAATTTGGAGCCTTTTGTGATGCTAATGGTATCACTCATAACTTTTCGGCTCCACGTACTCCACAATCAAATAGGGTAGTAAAACGTAAATATCGGACTTTGCAAGAAATGACTAAAACAATGCTTAATGAATAATCTATTCCTAAAATTTTTTGGTGTAATGCCGTCGACACCTCCACTTATATCTTAAATAAGATTCTTATTAGACCTTTCCTAGGAAAGACTCCTTATGAGCTTTTCAAAGGGAAAAAGCCATCCTTAGAATATTTCAAAGTCTTTGGTAGCAAATGCTTTATTCTCAATACTAAATACTATCTCACTAAGTTTGACCCTAAGTCCACCGAAGGCATATTCCTCAATTACTCACCTAATAGTAAAGCTTATGTTGTTCTCAATAGAGAAACCACGAGGGTCGAAGAATCTCTAAATATAAAATTCGATGAAAGTCCCCCTCCTACGACACCATCAAGATGGTGATGTCCTTGAAAATGAAAATATAGAAAGACAAGAAAAAGACTTAGAAATCAAGGAAAATGAATCATTAAACAAGGAAATCCCAAACATTAAGGAATCTAAAGATCATCCCTTAGAAACCGTCATATGTAGTCTAAACGAAAGAACCTTAAGATCTCAAGTTCAAAGTCAAAGTAACTTCTTTTGTTTTGTATCCTCCGTTGAACCTAAAAACATAAAAGAAGCCATTCAAGACGAAAGTTGGACTATGGCTATGCAAGAAGAACTAAACCAATTTAAACAAACGATGTTTGGAGTCTTGTCCCTCCTCCTAAAAACCAAACTATCATAGGAACTAAATGGGTCTTTAAAAACAAGCTAGACGAAAACGGTATTGTATCAAGGAATAAAGCTAGACTTGTTGCTCAAGGATACAATCAACATGAAGGAATAGATTTCGATGAAACCTATGCTCCCGTAGCAAGATTAGAATCTATAAGAATCCTTCTTGAATATGCTTGTGCACATGACTTCAAGCTTTATCAAATGGATGTCAAAAGTGCTTTTCTAAATGGTTTTATAAATAAAGAAGTCTTTGTTGCTTAACCTCCCGGGTTTATTGATTTTGAAAAACCTAACCATGTCTTTAAACTCAAAAAGGCTCTTTATGGTCTTAAACAAGCACCCAAAGCTTGGTACGATAGACTTAAGGCCTTCCTCATCAACCACAATTACACCATGGGATTAGTAGATAACACTCTATTTACTAAGAAAAGAAAATCACATATCATCATCGTTCAAATCTATGTGGACGACATCATTTTTGGCTCAACTTGTCAAGATCTTTGCAATGATTTTTCAAAAATCATGCACGACGAGTTTGAGATGAGCATGATGGGTGAATTGAATTTCTTCCTTGGTCTACAAATCAAACAACTAGAAGACGGAATCTTTTTCAACCAATCAAAATATGTCAAAGAAATGCTAAAGAAATTCGGTCTCGAAGACTCCAAGCCTATCAAAACTCCTATGGCATCCGAAACCAAACTCACTCGAGATGAAGACGGTGAACCCATTGACGACACTAAATATCGTGGCATGATTGGTAGCCTTCTCTACCTAACGGCTAGTCGACCGGACATCATGTTTAGTGTTTGTCTATGCGCCCGTTTCCAAGAAGCTCCAAAAACTTCCCACCTTGAAGCGGTAAAAAGAATATTTAGATATATTAAAGGAACCTCTCACCTAGGATTATGGTATCCCAAAGGAACGGGAGTAGAAACCATTGTCTATGCCGACTCCGATCATGCGGGAGACTATGTCGATCGCAAAAGCACAAGCGGTGTGTGTACATTCATGGGATGTTGTCTCACATCGTGGTTTTCCAAGAAACAAACTGCTTTAGCCATCTCTACCACCGAAGCCGAATATGTTTCAGCCGGAAAAGCTTGCCAACAAGCCTTATGGATGAAACAAGCTCTTATAGACTATGATATAAACCTAGACAATATACCCGTTCTTTGTGACAATAAAGGTGCCATCGATCTTAGCAAAAACCCCGTTCTTCATTCTCGCACAAAACATATAGAAATCCGTCACCATTTTCTTCGTGACAATGTTCAAAAGGGGAACATCTCAATCGAGAAAGTCTCCTCCGAAGACAACATTGCCGATATTCTAACCAAACCACTCAAAAGAGAACCCTTCAATCTACTTAGACTAGGACTCGGTCTCATGGAACCTAACACCTAAAAGGTATACTCTTTCTCTCTTTCTCTATCTCTCTGAGTCTAGGAATCTTTTTACTCAAAAAAACATTCGGGAAGTTTTCATATGCATTATGGATATACTATATGTAATCACATTTAAATAAAACCCGAATGAATTTCTTTTCCAAAAATCAATTCTCACAAATAGGACATTTTAAAATAAAATTTCTGCATTGATTAATACAAAAAAACTTTTTTCGCATCACATATGTCTCTTGAACGTCTATAATGGAACACATGATCACTATGTCATTTCAAACATGTTCAATTGTAGCCACATCAAATCAAGGAGACTTTGGGTTATCTCATGTATACGTATATATAAATATTCTTTTATTTTTCTTTAGAGTCGAGATAACCACACCTCCAACATTGGTTCATATAGGCATACAGTAGAATTTTTTTTTGCTTCTACAGTTGCCGGTTCCATTGGCTTTCCAAAGCCGGTTCTGTTCTGCAAATAGAATCGACAACACTGTACAGTAGTTGGTTTAAATACGAATTTTAAACTTCTACCTCAACAAATTCCCTCCAAATCTAACCTATCTGTCCTAGGTGTTTAGAAGTTGACCTTAGGCAAATCTAATGATTAGATCTTCTCTAAAATATCAAGCAATGCAACAATTTTTTTTATAAAATGGTTGATCCAAACACTAGTTATCTTGTCTAAAGATCAAAGAATATGCCTAAAGATAAGAAACTTAACTTTAAGCGCACCGCTAGGATGAGTGTCCGTCCTTGTTGCTTCTCCAACCCCCGTCCGATATCCCCTCCTTTTAATCCCCTGTCACCACCTACCGACTATCAAACGGCCCATCCATCAACTCCAAGTTCTTCACCACCACTCTCTCCCGTATTCTCCATGGGGATCTCACCTAGCAAACTCTTAGTTACTCCAAAGTTAACACCACCACCTTTGACTTCTCCTCTACCGGCTCCAACCCAACCATCCAAACACTCCTCACCTTTGGCCATCAACATCGATCCCATCGAACTCTTATTTTCCACTCCTCTCACCTCTCCCAAGCTCTCTTCGACACGCTAGAAGACCTTCCACCAACAACAACCAACCCTCTACCTCCTAGACCATCCTTTGACTCTATTGAGCATATGGCTAATGAACCCCCGCCTCTTATGAATATGGAACTTCCTCTCCCACCATTGCTACCACAATTTCCAACTTCTTCTCATCCTCCTCTAAAATTATCAACCCAACTTCCACCTTCCCACCTCTTCCGTCATTAAGACCAAACAATCCTTTTCCCTTGTTAACTCATGAAATGTTTTGTGACCATTGTCAAAGAACACAAGTTATTGTTGACAATCTCTGGGATGAGATGCAGTTCATTCTCAATCATATTCTAGATCATCTCAATGTTCTCTCGTACCATTTCTAGACTAGGAGATTAGAACTAAAATAAAATCATATTTCATTAAGAATCTCGTATCTTCTTAATATTATGATCAATAAATGTTGTAATCAATCAAGTTATGATATTTCTATTATTGTCATCTTTGAAAATTGCATTTTGTTATATTATTTTGGAAAAAGGTACAAGGTTTTGACTTTTCACGTCAGCCGGTTCCCTTGGGCTACGAAGCCGGTTCCATTCATAGAACAAAATCGGTAACGACTGTTCTACAGAAGAAATTTTTGTTTCTTGGCTTCTAACCTTTATTTTGTATGTACTCTTATAGCAAGGGGAGCATATCTCTTTGTATCTAACTTTTTGTTTGCAGCTCATTCTCAATATTGAGGATCCTAAAACAAAGGGGGAACATAAAACCTTTCCATATGTTCACTTATAAATTTGTTTTTAGAAACCTTTTCTTGGTCTTAGCACCTTTTTCTTTCGACAAAAAGGGGGATAAGGGAAGTAAAATGGGAGAAGGGGAGTAAAATGAACCCAAACACTCAAAATAAATCCATTTTAAACTAATTTACTTCCATAAAGATTTTAGTTTTGTCATCAACAAAAAGGGAGACATTGTTAATACAAATAAACACATAAAAACGTTTATTTCATTGTACGATCTTTTCATGTTTTATTGATAACATTTAGTAAAATCTCTATGAAAGTAAAAACGTCTTAAACGTTTATTTTCCATTTTTAAGCATCACTTTAAATTTCATACAAAATAAGTGAAGTAATATTTGCATCATAAATAGCATCATAATTTGCAACATATTAAGGTAATCTTACAAGATTACACATTATCTCTCAAGATTTTGCAAATCAAAATTCGGATTGTGTTACTGTGCGCCGGTTCCCTTCGATATAAAAGCCGGTTCTGTTCTGCAACTGAACTGGCGGAACCGACCTACAGTAAATTTTATGGCTATAAATACCAAGCCATTTCTCTTGTTTATTCACACCTTTCTAACTAAAAACTCTCTTATCTACTGATCATTTTCTCTATTCTTTGATAGTTTTATTTAGCATTTTGTAGGTAATTTTCTTTAAACAAGAAATTGCCAAACACCCCTTCGAGACGATCAAGTTCTAAGAATCTTGTCTCGCATCTCAATAGCATCTTCAAGTTCACCTCGCTGAATCTTGTATATCATTTAGTAGCTGTAGTTGTATTCTTCATCATTGTAAAACTAGAGTAGTGTTGTTGGGTTGATTCTACCGAGTGAAGAATCCGATATCTAGCTTTGTATCGTTAAAAGGTGTAAGCAACGTTGTGAGGATTCTCTGCCGGTTAAAGGAGATTGGTGACTAGTGTTTACAAACTCTCGAGTAGGCGACTCAGGGAGTGGAGTAGGGCAAAGAAGGTGTCCTTGTAGCCGAACCACTATAAATACTTATGTCTCGGTTATCTCTTTCTAACTTTACTTTTACTTGTCTTATTTCTATTCTCAAACGTCAATATAGTACAAACTTCACATAAGATCAAAACAAATTTGAAAAAGTGGTAGAAAACTATTCAACCCCCCTTCTCGTTTTCCACAATTGGTATCAAGAGCAAGGTTACCAAAGCTTTTTAAAATATATTGTATTTTAAAACTTTAAAACGATTATGGATTTAGAAAACTACAAAGAAGGTAAGTCTATGCAATAACCACCTCTCTTTGAGGCTAATTGTTTTATATATTAGAAAAACCGCTTTGAAACTTATGTGAAGTCTAAAGATATTGATCTGTGGTATATTATAGTTTATGGTAACTACAAACCTACCATCAAAGACAAAGATGATAAAGATTTAGTTATCACTTATGAAAAATTTGATGAAAACCATAAGAAAATGATTTCCAAAAATGATGAAGCAAAAATATGGTTATATTGGTGTTAATGATTCTTGTTAAAATTGCTTTCTAGAGGATTTTATATATGTTGAATATGTTCTTGGAGGTTCGTCCCGTATATAGCTTGAAATGCCAAAAACAAGTCCCGACACGTCCGTTAATATTCAAAATGAATTTTGGGAAGTTTAATTTGGAAATATGTCGTGTGAATAGTCTAAGTTCTTGGAAAAGTATTTTTAAGTCTAATAAAAATACTAGGAAACTTCGGGTAATATTTTAAAGTCGGGAACTCTGAGCTTTAAGGAAAACCGACACAAAAAAGCACCCCAAGACCCCCTTGGATCCTTATCCGGCTTCGAGCTCAATGAGGGGACAAGGAGGAATTTTTTTAGCACTCTTGTCCTAGCCCTTACTACACATACCTTGTCATGATGCAAAATCACACATAGTGCATGTTTTGAAAACACATTTCTTTCTTTCTCTCTTTGTCTTGGTTCGTCCGATTAAAACACACACATACACTTAAAAATTTTGCAACTTGATCAAGAACATGAAGACATAGAAGTTTTAGGTTGATTCTAGTATTCGGGTTATCATTTAAATAACGTTTGGGTTGTCGGATCGTGTCTTAACTCGCTTTCAAAACCCTCTTTGTAAGTAATCTAAATTTTAATTTAACTTGTACTTTTGAATATCTAATGATGAGTAGAAGCTAGTTGTACGGTGCGTTTGCTTAATATCAAACACGAAAATTTTACAAAAACTAATAAAGGGTGTATGTTTGGTTTGAATAAGAAATAAAAGAAAAAAAGGGTTTTGTAGTTTTATTGTCATGGTTGTGATGGTTGAAAAACATCTATTTGCTATTTAGTTTATTTTGGTTAGTAGTTTATTTGGCTTATTTATAAGCACTATTGAACTTATTTTGGGCTTATGTTGGTTCAAAAACCACAAAAACAAGGAAATAATTATTTTTGGTTATTTACCTCTTATGTCGTATTTTTGTGGACTATTTTGATAGCTTATTGTGATAACCGAATGTACTACGTAGCTTGTTAGCTTATTTAAAAGCATATTTTGCATTTTTGGAGCTAATGGGCTCACGGCCCAATAAGCCGTGGCTTATTGTGGGCTTATTGGGGTCCGGATTATTTTGGTAACTATCGTTTGGGCTTATATTTACTAATGGGCTTTAGTATTGGGCCTAAATCGTATTTTATACTTACGAATAACTTAATGGACTTCTAATGGCCTTAAGGCCCAATAAGAGAAAACTAGTCATTTTACGTGTTTTAACGGACTTTTGGAAGGCAAACATACTTAAGTAATGATATGGAAAGTCATTTGGGGAGAGGTGTTTTGATAAACGTTGCGAAATATAGACTTTTGGAATTTTGTCGGAAAATGGTGAACTAGGGAAAAAGTGTTTGAAATTGAGGTTTGAAACCATGGAAAACGTTGTATAAACGAACGGGTCATGCTGAATTTTCGTGAATTTCTATACTTGGAATTTTTTTGCTCAAAACTTACTATTACGAAAAATTAATAAAATATTATTATTTTATTAAGTCGACTAAAAGATTAAAAAAAATATTTTATAAATATAAAATATAAAACTTCTCTGAGTTGTTTTATGAAAATAAACGTTTAATTTCCTATAAGCTATGCAATTAATTAAGGTAACTAAGGTTACCGAATGGATGTACCGAAGTATATATTTTAGGTCTATTATTTAGTTATCTTATATTACTTAACTATTTTACTTAAATAGTATAAGTATATTATACGAAAGTATGAATTGGAGTATGTTATTTTGATCTAAGTCGTCAACCATCACACCACTGATAAGGTTAAGGGTAACCGTACAACACATCTGACCTCTATGCATCAATCTAGAAAACATCTTTTAAAACGTATATCTGAAATGAACATTAATTGGACTAGGTCGTGTTCGGACGTCGTTGCATTTGCTTGTTTGATCTTGCTGCTTGTCACCTTGTTGAGGTGAGTTCTCGTAGCCCCTTTTTAAATCTTTTGCGTTGGGGGAAAATGATACTCAAATATGTTTTGAACTGATTTTCTGAACTGTGCAAAAGTTGATTTGTTTTTGGGACAATGTTATGTGCTTATAAATGCTATGTGAATGACATAAGTTTTGGTAGAATATGATGTGTGAAACTTTCCATGTGGATCATTTATAGCATGAACTTGCTATGGTTTGAAATGATATGTGATGTGCCGCCCTATATATAGCTCTAGTTGGTAGCTTTAAGTGCGTGTGAATTGAGAATTGAGGACATTGCGTGGCAATGGTCCATATGAATATGATTTGATAGCATAGAGTTGCTATGTTTGAAATGAAATGTGTTGCATGTATTCACTGTCATATTGCACAATTGTTCACTACTTGATATATTGGCACATCAACTAGGTTTCTTCAAACCTACGAGCTCACCAACTTTATGTTGACCTTTTCGAGTATCATTTTCAGGTATTAAGAATGATCAGTGAAGCTGAGTTGAAAGTTTTAGCATACCATAAGAGAATCATGTATGGATCATGTTTGAGAGACCTCATATTGTCTATTTTTATTGAACTTAAGTATTGTTAGGATTGTTGTTTTAAGACTGGTATGGACCCTTGTGTGGGTATTTGGTTGTATTGTAGTGACTATTTGAAGTGTTCTTGTTGGGACTTCATTCAAGTCTGTACTTAAGGTTGAAGATCATCATGACACTTTTCATTAATGCATTTTAGATTTCTCTATTTTGCATCTTGTGTTATGGTTGATCATTATTCGTCGCATACCCGTGTTTCACCTATGTCAGGGTGTGACAGCTAGACACCCCATAACTAAGCATGTTAATTTCATCTCCCTTATTAGAATGGAGGAAGGAAAGGTAGTCGATAAAAATGTTGTGGAGCCTAACGAATTCGATGTAGCAAAACCTATTGAGGTGATTGATAGGAAGGAAGAAACTGATGGCGGGGCTAATGATAGAGATAATTAGGAATGCAAAGAAGGAACCCGAAGAAGATCTAGTGAAGATGCCTATGTCACAACCCGTAGGATATTACCTTAAACATGAAATTAATAAGAAGTTAATTGAGGGACTCATAGGAAATCAAAGGTTCAATGACTCCTTGTTGGCGATGCAATTAGGAATAATGGATAATGAAATCTATGATTCGTTACCCGTAGGACCCATACATAAGGCTATCCTCAAGAAAAAGATAACAAAAAAGGAGGATGATCTGATGTAAACGTCATGCCCTTCTCCATCTACAATAGACTAACCAACGAAAAGCTGGTAGAGACTAACACTAGGCTCTCCCTAGCTAGTCAGTCACACATTTACCCCTTAGGAATAGCCGAGGACGTGTTAGTTGAGATAACTGGTTTTATATACCCCGTAGATTTGGTGATCTTAGATATCAAGGAAGATAAGAAAAGTCCTTTCATCCTAGGAACACCATTTTTAATGACAGCTAAGGCCGAAATTAGGTTCGACAAAGGGATAATAACCTTAAAATCTGGCAAGAATAAGGTACTTTCATAAGATCCCTGAATTCCTTTGTAAAATTGAGGAAGAAACCGAGGATGGCATAGATCCCGTAACCCCCGCTAGCACTGTAAACAAGCTTATCTTAGAATGAGAGGAAAGAATCAAACTCCACCAAGAGAAGGATAAGGAGTTTAACCAATGGAGAAGTAAGGTGTTTAACGATGGATGTTCACTCAGAAATGAAGGTTGTGAAGTGGGTAATGAAGGAGGAGTCACGTAAGGAGTGTGACTCCGAGTCTAGCTACAAGACTCGTTATATAAAGAAAAGCGCTTTTTGGGAGGCAACCCGATCTTTTATTTTCCCGCATCTTAGGAATGTCATGTGTGTTTTAATTCTTTATCGTTTGTTTTTATATGTTTGAATTATGTGATCATGCTTTGTATTGTTTTTAACTTCGTCTTAATTACAATCAAAGGTATTTTGCATCAAATAAGTGTAGGGGAAAATATCCAGTTTCTAAAGACCATTTCAAGCATATTAAATAAATTGTTTAGATTAATTCGCGTCTTGTGTCATGTTTGTTAGAGTCATATGTTTGTGCTAATAATTTTCGTGGTTTATGTAGTATTTTTGTAGGAAATAGCTAATAGGATTACGTGCAGAAATTTTTTCTAAGAAAATGAATGTAATTTTTTCACAGTGTCTGGAGACGGCGTCAGGATTTTTCCTGATGGCGTCACGTCTCCAGACTTGTGAAAATTCGATTTTTTATAATTTTTGAAAAATTAATTTTGTATAATTTTCAGAATTTGTAATTTTCTTAAAACTTGCAGAAAACCACGGTTTCATTTAGCACAATCATCATATCTTTACCGCTTTCGTAGTGTCAATACCCTAATCTATCATTGTATATTATTATCCCGTTGATTTTACGCTATGTGTATTGTTTCTTATCTTTGATTTGCAGGTTATATTTGATAAGAAGAAGCTTTGGACTTCTTAGGAGTTTCATATGGACGATTCTTGGATGACGATTTAACTGGCTTATCATTTGTTTCTTCTCCCTTATTGAGCAAAACCAGGAAGTACTAGTTTCTTTTCCCATTTTCTTTCCCTTTATTCATTAATTCGGGTACTTTTAAGAACATTGGAGACAATGTTCAAAATAAGTATAGGTGGGAAATAAGCCTTAGAAACGATTCCTTCAATTGCATTTGCTTTGTCCTTAAACTGATGAGTAATATACCGAAACATAGCATAGAAGGTAATTTTGACCAAAATTTAAATTTTTTTATGGCACATACCAATGAAAACTGAGTATTATTAGTGTCTCATGGATAGGAAATATATGACTAGCACAAAAACCTTGCCACTTTAAAAATTCTACCCCAAAATGTGAGGTTCGCCCATAGATCTTTAAAAATTCAGGTATCCATCTTTAATACCTAAGATAGTTTTACCTTTAGCTTTCTCGAGTTAAGGATTGAGCAATTGTATGTGTCGCGTTCATGGATTTGATCATGCATGTGTGATTTTGTCGCCCTTTCTAGAGCATTGGTACCAGTCAAGAACTATATAAGAGTGTACCAGTAGTGTATTAAATTCTAGAACTTGTTTTTGTGATTCATCCCCGAGACCGCTAGTGAGATCGCACTTGTGTGATTGGGATTTGCTAAATGATAAGAGGCACTAGGATAATCCCTGTTTTATA
>BQNB010033032.1:0-27500 GCA_026074375.1 Tanacetum coccineum | reverse complement strand
TCCCCGAGAATTCAGGTGTAAAACTGTTTACAAATAACTGCTTTGATTTTCTAGGTATAAATACTTGGCAAACTTGATTTTAAATCACATTTGGAACTTGATAAACCTTAAACACAAGTATATAAGGGTGATAAAAAGTTTATAAAACTCATATGCATATATAGTTCACTTCATATTGTAAACTTAAAGCATCTTATTATTAAATTAGGTCGCGATTAGGATACTTTGACTCATTTGTACTCGAACTACTACCGAATCACCTATTTGCTTGAGGTGAGTTTCATAGCCCCACTTTTACTTGTTTTGAAATACTTGGGGTGAGAATACATTGCTTGCTTTTACATACGAACACAAGTACTTAAAACTTTTATGGATTGACACTAAGTTACCCTATTTCTATAAAGTCCCCACTATCATGAACCACTAATTACTTTTGTAAGCGCGAATGCTATGAATAGATCTATTTGGGATTGAACTTCCCCGTCTGGGTGCTGGTAGCTCTAACTTGACCGACCGTACTAGTCAAACAGATGCATTTAATTTGAGAAACTTTAGGTGTATGACAATGCACCTATCAGGGCAAACTTGTAACAACTTGAACTTTACTTAAGGCTTCGGTGTCATTAGCTTAGTGCAATAGTAGTACTTTTTGTGTGATATTGTATATGTTATAATAGTCACATACACTCGAAGATCTTGTGGTCTACACTCATACTTAATTACTCTATGAACTCACCAACTTTATGTTACCATTTTTAGCATGTATTTCTCGGGTCCATAACTTGTAAACATCATGGCTAGTATATTGAAGTCTCATTGTTAGAGTCATCCATTGCGGTTGCGTCACATGGAGATTTCCTGCATAAACTCTATTGATTTGATTATCTTTTCAAAATATATACTATTTTGTGATGAAACTATGAGATGTATTTTGTGAAAACTTATTTACTCGAATGTATCAATTGAATGCCTTTTTAAAATGACTCATATAGAGGTCGTTATTTATATTCTTGTGTTTCTTGTGCTATGAACTCATACTCCAGTTACCTTTCCGCTACGATATTTTGGTGGTGTGACAATTCGCGAGAAAATACGTAACATGATGACCATTAGGTTACCGAGATAAATCATATAAATTAGTTGACACACTTAATGCATGACTGAGACTTAATAACACTGTGACCATCAGGTTAAGAATTAATTTTCACCGGACTAGGTAACCATGACCATCTGGCCTAGCCTGCATCAGAATTCACCAACATAGATTTTATTAGACCGTTGCACTAGTCAACGAATCAAGTAGACATTTTCTTACTTGAACAACCCTTATAACATACATAAGTAAGTAATCGACATATAATCTTCACTCAACATATTGTTCAAACTAGTATAAAATACAATATTGTTTAAATTTGCATTTCATTACCATTGAAAATTAAACCGCTCATGTATCACACGAATTGTAAACTAGTATCATGTTATTTGAATATTAAAAAATTATTTTTGGTTAAACTTCTCACTAGATTAAAAATTTTAACAGACTTGTTCACATTAAAAAGTTAAATGTAGAAGCAAAAATAGTGAATGTTGGGTATGGGGTTCGAACCCACACACATTTATTTGAATATTATAAAAAATATTTTTGGTTAAACTTCTCACTAGATTAAGAGCCCGTTTGGTTTGTAGATGAGTTTAGGGTTAGAATTTATATTTGGATTAATATTTGAGTTTTGGAATAGGAGAGGGTTTTTAACTTTCAAATTTGATGTTTGGTTTCTAATGTGTTTAGTAAAAAAAACTATTATTGTTAGGCAACATCAAAATATTAACCATTAAACCAACATAGCATTTCGTTTATTATTGTTAGGCAACATCAAAATACCAACCATAATAAAAGCATAACATTTTAAACATATAGTAGCACAAAATATTTCAAAATCAAAATATTATTAATAATCCTAGCATACTAGCAGCCCACACCAAAAAATGAAAGATCAGTCTATGTGGATACATTAGTAGAAGGGTAAAAAAAAGATTAATAGAATTTAGGACACTTCAAATATTTGCATTTCTCTCCAACTATTGAACATTTGATGCGCCAAATCTTTTCTTTAACTATTGAACTTTTGTGCCTCTTAAACCTCCGATATCTCTTACCATCTCAAACAATGTTACAAATGTAATTCTGTCCATCCGAAGTTGACAGACACAAACAATATTCTTTTGTTAGCCTATTCAATCAGATTATTCTTTCAAGCCTTTTTTGTTCATTACTTTTAGGGTTAATTGTCTAAAAGTGTATCATACTTGTCACTTTTTGTCATTGTGTGTAGAATACTATTTTTCCATTGTTTCACCAAACTTTTGAATTCGTGCTATTGTGTATTTTGTGACCATTTTACCCTCACTTTTTTTAAATTTCGAAGGGTAAAATAGTCATTGTATGTGCAGAAATAGTCGCAAAATACACACAATAGCACGAATTCAAAAAGTTGGTGTCACAATGGAAAAAAATAGTACTCTACACAAAATGACAAAAAGTGGCAAGTATGATACATTTTAAAGTAATTAATCCTACTTTTTATGAGTGACCTTGCTATATTTATACATAACAATGATAATCAAAATCAAGTCATGAATACTACACGAGGCTTGGTTACACCCGTGCGTTGCACCAGGCTTGTTTTGTGGGAAAAATCAAACTTTTACTTATGTGAAGCATCGTACAATGACATCATGCATTCGATTTTGGACCTCCTTGACAACAACCACTCTTGTTGCATTAGCACAAAATAACTATCTATTATGATGAGTCTGGATACATGGCCTAAAAACACCCTTATATATGTGAAAAATCACTAAAAGTCATAATATAATACTTCAAATTATACACAATTGCCGCAGAGCATGTAAGTACCAAATACAAACAATAAATCTTAGTAGCATAAATTGCAAAAGTAAATAATGCTTCCTAATTTAGCTGATAAGGGTGTAAATTTAACTTGTGTAGTTTGGTGACTTTTATACTTCCAGTAGATGAGCTCCTGCAACACATGAAACAAACGATAAATTTTCACTCATTGTTACTGAAACTAACTTAAAGAAACCAAGATTCTTTTGCATAACCTAAACCCTATGACCAATGATAACAATTCATCAATAAACCAATGTCTATAAGCTTACCCATTTGACCCAGATTGAACAAACCGAATGCACTAACATCTAAAATTATTTACACTCTTCCCAAGCCTTATACAATAACATACATATGCATATGGTGTCACACTGCCACACACCTCATATTATTTTCGGAATAAAAATTCTAATAACAATACTAATCAAGGTTGGTATAACTTCACTAAGATTTGAAATAGCAAAAAAATTGTGAGCAATAAATCAAAATGGGTTGGAGCTTGACACGTTTGTTCACACGGGTAAGAATTGGGCCCGATACATCCAAATGTTGTAAAACAAACTCGAATATAAGATAAAAACTTGCTGGAAATACGTACCTTGATCACTCTATGTAATGTTAGAATTTGACGTCCCTGCATGTATGCGTCAGAAGTCATTAAGATCCATTCCTCATCTTTGTCCAAGTACTTGAGCTTGCAAGTCTTGGGATTTAGCTTGCATCTCTTGTTAATTTTTTCCTTAACAACAGCAAGTGTTGTTAATGAGACTAGGAGGTGGATTTTGAACACATCATCGGCATACTCGGCATTTATAATTTAGATATCTTGGTTTGGACTATCATCATTTGAATCGCTTTCACTCTCGTACACATCGCTCAACTTTCTCTTCACAAAGTTTGTTAGTTGCCATCCTAAAAGTCAAGACGATTGCATTTTGAGAAAGAAACCTTAAAACAAATATCAATATATAACAAAAAGAGATCCATGAGATGTTTCATGTTTGACACATGAAACGACAATACAAATATTAAGACTGTGTAAAACATATAACCCAGAAACAGAATATTATGATTACTTGTAAGGTTATCTACATTTTCGTTCGCGAGTCTTCCATATTGTTGGCTGGTGCACACTCAGGGTAATGGGGTTGGAGGTGTATTGCATTTTACACCTGAAGATGATATGCAGTCCTCGGCCTCGAATGCTTTAAGTATCGGCGATATTTTGTTTCCTTCAAGAATCTTAAAAAATCCATTTTTGCTCCCTGTAGAATTCTCAACATCTACAACACGTAACATGTCAGTATTAATATTAAAGCATCTATCGATACATACAAATTCTACATTGTCACCTTAAATAGTTACTGATAAAAGAGGAAGTATTTGATGAATTGCAGCGCAAAAAAGTCATAACGACTAAAAAAAGTTAACTCATGTGCGCAGACGAACTCTACAATTGCATATAGCTAAATATTGGGACCCAAATTTGTCACACTATAAGGCATCACTGAAGTATATACTCCATCTAATCTATATATTATAGAATTCAATTTCCCTAAAAATAAATTGCAAAGATGAAATAAACAACATATCAACAGAGAAATCTAAAATTACCTCAACGTTAGGAGGTAACTCAGGATGCATCGTATACCTGAACTGAGTCGTTTGTGGTACTTTTGAGTTTCCATAGCCATTGAGCTGTTCCGGGTTTGCATTTTCTTTTCTTTATAGCCAAAAATGCCACTTTATGTATCACAGTTTGAGAGATCCCTTATGGTTTCTTGAACCGATAAAGAGTCATCTCACAAAGCAGTACTATAACCACTAAAAGGTATACTTACAATACCTGCAAATTTCTAGTGCAAGTAATTGAACGGGGTTGCCAAATAAAATAGCCTTGAACCTAAAGCTTTTGCTAATAAAATGTTGTAAAAATAAAAAAATTGAGTGTTGTCTTGTTACCTTAGACCTTTAATTCATCCACACTCCAGTTCCTCCTGTCCATTGCACGATGAAAAAATTAACTTGATTTCTGCATTAGAATTATGTTGGTATAATCCAATACACTCTTAACTGTTATAGTGTATAATATAACAATTACATCTTCTAATAATCGTGCCCATAATCAATTCATCCGTGGCCCCCTATTCATTTTCTTCATCTGCCATTATAAACCGAACACAAAACCCCTAATCACTTACATAAATCTAATAATCGTGCAACAAACACTATAAGTACAATAAAGATAAAAAGGAACATACATGTGATGGTTTAAGAGTTGAAGGGGTTCGCAAAGACTAAGCTAAAACAGTAACTTTAAATAAACTAAATCTCCCAATTCATTTGCAAGTAACGATATATTGTCAAGTAAACACACGTACATGACAAACACATGTATAAACATTAAGATATATATATATATATATATATATATATTATAATTTCACCCATAAAATAAATATGAATTTAAAAATTAAATTTATTATTTATTTATTTATATTATATTAATTATATATTATTATAAAACTTGTTCGGTTCGGTTTTTATGGTTCGGTTTTTGGACGAAAATCGAAACCGAACCGAAAATTTTCGGTTTTTGAAAAGTAAAAACCAAACCATTGGTTTCTAGTTTCGGTCGATTATTTCGGTTTGGTTTTTTCGGTTTCGGTTTTTTCATTTTTTTCTGCTCACCCCTATTGGTTACCTTAGACCTTTAATTCATCCACACTCCAGTTCCTCCTGTCCATTGCATGATGAGAAAATTAACTTGATTTCTACATTAGAATTATGTTGGTATAATCCAATACACTCTCAACCGTTATAGTGTATAATATAACAATTACATCTTCTAATAATCGTGCCCATAATCAATCACATTTAAAATGATTTGAGTGACATTACAAATATGACCCTGGTTGACTGGAAAAACAACATGTTTCTAAAATGATTAGGTGTGTATGGTTTTAGATTTGATGCGAGGACACCGATTTGTGTTTAGATACATCTGGAAGAGACGGTGGATTTGATAAAAGAGTGTAACTAATTAATGCAAATAAATTAGGCAAAAAAAACCTACTTGATGATTTTTTTCGTTTGCTATGAATCTTTGAAGCCTCCAACACATCATGATAACTCATATGCTTTCCTGAAAAATTCACACGAAACCACCAAAAAAAGATTAGAGTATAATTAAAACGATCATTTTTTGATCTCACTTTGTGGTGGGAAGAGACTTTGGGGATGAATCGATTATAGGGGTGTTTTCTTGTTTTAGGGTGTGTGTTTTTTGGGCAGATATCATTAAGAAATGACTCAACATTAAATATTAGGGAGGACTTTGGTTTTCTCAAGAGACTGTTAAGAAGATGATGAGATGCTGGGATGAGTTTAGTGATAAAAATCTTTTGTTTTGAATCATTAATACATCACGTTAACTATAGGAAAACTCAATCTTATATTATATAAGATATAAGATTAAACACACTAACAATTAAATTCATAATCTTGACCATACGAAGGGCATTGCGTTAACTGCTACTAATGATACAACATGTCATCTTCTTCTAAAAAGAATATAAAATGCTATTACATAAGTTTCATCAAAGGGCTGTTAATACAGTACATAAGAAAACTAATTTTTTCACGATAACATAAAAAGATTAACAAACAAAATTGTTACTGCTACTATATAAGCAAAAACAATATTGATATATGACAATTGTCAATCCTGGATCCAACAATGTGAATCAAAGATGACGAATCAATCAACAGGAATTTCTAAAGTAAAGAAGAAGAAACTCGAATTGAAAGAAACACATTTGTTATTAGATTGATGAATTTACAGTAGAGAGAAATGTATTGATCTAGATGATTACAAATGAATGGGAAATGTACTATTTATAATAGAAATATGAAATGTAAAATGGGCGGGAAAAACAGTTATGTTGTAGTTCTTTGACTTTTCCATCTTTGACTTCCATCTTTGACTTTGCTTAATTGATTCGTATCAATGCTTCCTCTTTCAAAGGTTGCTTGTCCTCAAGCAACTCTTATTGATTCAAATTAAAGTTTGGAAACCTCACAGCTATTTCTTCATATAACTCCTAAGTTGCATCAGCTGAAGAGCCATTGACCCATTGTATAAGAACATAGACTGCTGCTACATTACCTCTTTTAGCCATTCTCCTGTCTAACACAACATACGGTTCCTTAAGAATTAATCCTTCAGTGCTCAAAGTAGGGAGTTGCCCAGGAACTGTAGGGGTAGGTCCTTTGTATTTCTTTAACTTCTGAATTATCTTGAAAGGTCCAAAGTACTTTGTAGACAACTTATGGTGCTTGTTTTGTCTCACTGTAACTTGTCTATATGGTTGTAGCTTTAGATACACCCAAGTATCCACATCAAATTCCCTATCACTTCTGTTTTTGTCAGCCAAGTTCTTCATTTTATCTTGTGCCCTTTTCATATGGAACTTTAATAGTTGAATAGCAGCTTCTCTAGCCAATAATGACCTATCCACAACTTCTACCATGCTTTCTCCTTTGTTGTAACTAATGTGGTTAGGTGGGGGTTGGCCATACACAGCTTGGTAAGGTGTGGTGTTAATAGCAGTGTGATAGCTAGTGTTGTACCAATATTCAGCTAAAGGGATCCATTTCATCCAGTCTTTTGGGTTGTCACCACACATACATCTTAGGTAACACTCTAAACATCTGTTCACAACTTCTGTTTGGCCATCAGTTTGGGGATGGTAAGCAATTGAAGTATGAAATTTGATTTAAAGCCTTGCAAAGAGTTCCCTCCAAAATCGACTCATGAACACAACATCCTTGTCACTAACAATGATCTTGGGTAGCCCATGTAACTTGTAAATGTTGTCCAGGAATGCTTGAGCCACTTGAATAACAGTATATGGGTGAGTTAATGAGATAAAATGATTGTACTTGCTCAATCTATCTACTATGACCATAATGATTGTTCTACCTTTTATAGGAAGTCCATCAATAAAGTTCATAGAGATCTCAGTCCACACACCTTGAGGAATTGGCAGTGGTTGCAATAATCCAAGATAAGGAACTAACTCAGGCTTATTTCTTTGGCAAACATTACAATCTCTAATAAACTGTTTGATTTGATTTCTCATTTTTTCCAATAGACCACTGTATATATTTTCTTTGTAGTAACTTGCATTCCTGAGTGCCCCCCCTCAGGTCCAGCATGGAAATACAGCAACAAATCCTTTCTCAATGACTCATCCTTGCCAATTACCAGTTTTCCTTCCTCAAAAGTTGCCATGTAGACCATAAGTAGTGTTTGGCACAAGAAGGATTTACTTCCAACTCCTTAATTTTTTTCTGCAATTCCTCATCTTTTTCGTATTCTAACTGAATTCTTGCATATAACTCACTGGAGAAAGTAGTAACTTGTATTTGAAACAATGCTGCATCTTGTTGTACTCTTGACAATGCATCAGCTACCACATTTTCAACTCCTTTTTTGTACACAATCTCATAATCAAAACCCATTAGTTTAGGTATCCACTTCATCTGAGCAAGGGTAGTAATTCTTTGATCCAAAAGGTATTTGAGACTAAAATGATCTGTCTTGGTTATGAAATGCCTATCAAGCAGATATCCCCTCCATTTGTCCAAAGCATGTATAACAGATAAAAATTCTTTTTCATAGGTAGACAATGTATGATGTTTGGGAGCCAAAGTTTTACTTAAGAAGGCAATTGGATGATTGTCTTGTTGTAGCACAACACCAATACCCAATCTAGAAGCATCAGTTTCAATAACAAAGGTCTTGCTAAAGTCAGGCATCTGCAACACTGGTACACTTGGCCTAGCCAACTTCAATTCCTCAAAAGCTGTTTGTGCCTCAGAACTCTATCTAAAAGCATTTTTCTTTAGGAGAGCAGTAAGGGGACTACTAATTGTAGTAGCATGTTAAACCCAGGAACCCTCTCAATTGCTTAAGGTTACTAGGAACTGGCCACTCAGTCATAGCTTTTACCTTGTTTGGATCAGTAGCCACACCCTTATCAGTGATAATATGACCCAAATACTCTACCTGAGTAGCTCCAAAAGTGCATTTACTTTTCTTTGCATACAATTGTTGTCTTCTCATAACCTCCAATACTTGGCTCAAATGAAACACATGACTCTTCATATCAGGACTATACACAAGGATGTCATTAAAAAATACCAATGTGAACTTCCTCAAAAAAGGTCTGAATACTTCATTCATAAGTGCTTGGAAAGTTGAGGGGGCATTTGTGAGTCCAAAGGGCATCACCAAAAACTCATAATGTCCCTCATGGGTCTTAAAGGCAGTTTTAGAAATATCATCCTCATACATCCTTATCTGATGATAGCCTGACCTCAAGTCTAGTTTTGAAAAGACAGCTGACCTATTGAGTTCATCAATAAGTTCTTCTATAAGTGGGGTTGGAAACTTATCCTTCACAGTTTGCTTATTAAGTTGCCTATAGTTAATACATATTCTCCAACTTCCATCTTTCTTTTTCACCATTACCACAGGAGATGAAAAAGAACTCTGACTATGTCTGATGACCCCTGAATCAATTAATTCTTTTACCATAGTCTCTATAGCATCCTTCTGAGTAGGAGGATGCCTATAAGGTCTAATGTTGATGGGCTGAGTACCTTCCTTAAGTGGAATCTTATGATCATGGCTTCTTTTTGGTGGTAAACCAGTTAGAATTTCAAACATATCACCATAGTCTTCTAATAATTGATTAAGTAAAAAAGGTACTTGCACTTCCTTATCATGATTATCCATCTTAGGCTCACTAGCAGTAATCATGTTTAACATAGCAGTAGGATACACACACATGGTCATAGAATGATTGGTAGCTTTTGAAACTTGCTTACCTTCCATCTATTGAACTGTTGGCTTAGTGGCTCCCCTTAGAGTCATATACTTTCCATTGTAATTGAACCTCATCCTTAGTTCTTTGAAATTACAGTTAATATCTCCCAAAGTGGACAACCATCGAATTCCTAGTACCATGTCACATCCTCCCAAGGGTAGTAACATGACACTAGCTGTAAAAACTTCACCTTGTAATGTCCACTTGAAAGCACTACACATAGTATTACTTATCAAATTTCTTTCCCCAGCCACTGTCACTTGTAGGGGACCAGTAGTTTGTAAATGACAACCAATTTTCTTAGCCACAGACTCATTAACAAAATTGTGAGTGCTACCTGTATCTATGAGAATGTGGATTATGAACTTCCTCATAAATCCCACTACCCTCATTGTTTGGTAACTCTGTACCCCATTCAAAGCATGTAATGAAATATGTGGTACTTCCTCATACAATTGTTCAAATTTCTCCCTATTTTCACTAGCACAAATCAAAATTTCCTCATCATTATCTAACTCATCAGCATCTGCAATTACCTCTAACAAATAAACTTGACCAATACACTTATGGCCAGGTGTGTACTTTTGATCACAGTAAAAACATTGGTTCTTTGCCCTCTTCTCCTCTAACTCCTTTTGAGTTAACCTTCTCCTCATTGGTGTGTTTTGTGAAGTGGAAGGTCTTATTCTCTAATTGGCATTTGGTGCAGGCAAAGCCAATGGTTTAGGGCTGTTTATAGCAGTTGCACTAGTAGTGTAGTTATTGAACCTAGGTGTTTGGAACAATGGTGCCTTATTCTTTTTCTTTGCTGCCTCATTAGTCTCAACTTGCAACTTAGACAAAGAATATGCTACTGATAGTGTTTGGGTCTTAAACATCCTAACAGCAAGCTCAATATCATTGGGTAAACCAGCCATATAAAAGCTAATGGCCCGATCTTCCCTAATATCCACCCTACTCAACAGCTTATCAAAACTGTTTTGGTACTCTTCAATACTACTTTCAAACTTGCAATTCTTTAGTTCCCCCAATGGATCATCAAAAGAGTTACCAAATCATTGCATAATTGCTCCTTTATATATACTAACCATGACACATTGTCACTTCCTAAAAGTCTCATAAACTGTCTATGCCACATCAAAGCAATATCAAACAGATGGATAGAAATCAAAGGTACCTTTTGTTCATCAGGTACATTATCCACCTTAAAGAATTGTTCACACTTATACATCCATCCTTTCACATCATCACCTCCAAACTTAGGAAATTCAATCTTAGTGACTCTAGTGAATTGCATGTTCTTCTTTTGATCCCCTTGATTCCTTCCCAATTGACTAGTACTCACCTCCATAGCAGTTGTTCTCATTTCTTCCCTTAATTTCTCCATTTCTTCCCTCATTAGTTGAGCAATTGGTTCCCTTAAACTAGCCAAGATCTCTTCAGTAGTAGTGGAATTGGTCCTAGTTGCAGGAGCCATAATGTTTGGCACAAGAACAAAAATGGAGGATAACTGATTTGTAACTGCGTAACAGAATTGTAACAACCCTAGCAGACTCTAACAGACTCAAGAACGTGTTTGAGATAAGGAAACATAAAAGAAGAAATAATTAGAGGAAACATATGTGAGATTAGGCACAAAATGGAAAGAATGAATGAATGAATGAATGTGGTGGTTTGGGTGTATTTATAGCGTCAGAGAAGAACTCTAACAAACTGTCAAGAATGAATCTGGTCCAGAAAAGGGCTTTGATACCAAATTGATATATGACAATTGTCAATCTAGGATCCAACAATGTAAATCAAAGATGACGAATCCGAAGTCTACAAAAAAATGTGTGAAACTTACTTTTAAAATTTAAGCTTCACAAAAATCACAACCTTTCTTCTAAGAATACTGACCCAATCGCAAATCACAAGTGAGTTGTGCTCACAAGCCCGTCGGGGCAGGACTTCATTCGCAAGCCAATGGTCGGACGAGTTATCTTGTTTGGTACTATCCCTACCACTATTCCTGACACTACACCTTCTGTGATTCTACATTCTACTCATATTGATACCGCATTGACACCCACATCACCTGACTATACACCCACATCACCTGATTACTCACCCGCATCTGATACGGAGTTTGATCCATCCGAAGATCCGTCATCAGATCATATACCACCACTACCAGCTACTTCATCACTTCTTTCATTGATGATTCTTCAGACAGTGATATACCTGATACACCACCATCACCTACCCATGGTACACCATTCACTGAGACTACCCTTTCTACCTAGAGATCACTTGTAGCATCTGGTGCACTTCGACGTCGAGTCATGGTTCTTGCACCAACAGGAATTTCTAATGTAAAGAAGAAGAAACTCGAATTGAAAGAAACATGAATTGTTATTAGATTGATGAATTTATAGTAGAGAGAATTGTATTGATCTAGATGATTACAAATGAATGGGAAATGTACTATTTATAACAGAAATATGAAATGTAAAATGGGCGGGAAAAACAGTTATGTTGTAGTTCTTTGACTTTTCCATCTTTGACTTTATTTGACTTTGCTTAATTTATTCGTATCAAATATACAAAAATCAAACATCTCTTCTCCATAAACAAACGTTTGCATAAAAAAAGATAATGTAAATTAATCAAGAGTTAAAACCTAGTTTCAATTCATCCACTAATTATTTTGATATAGAGGAAAAAATAACCCAATCGAAAAAAATAAAACTTTAAATAATTACTTGTTAATTAATAGATTTATAATGGTGAAAATGTGAAATCATCAAGTACTATTCACAAGATTTTGATTATGAAAAGAAGATAGATATGAAATAATTTTGTAGAGAGAAAAAAAATCCATAAAAAAAAGATAAAGAGATTTAGAATTAAAAGGCTAGGTTTATAAAAAGTAGCATATTTGGTCTCAATCCCTTATAAGGACGGACTCAGGATTTTTAAGAGGCTGTTTCACAAAATAATTGTTTAGCTAACTAAAGTTACACCGTAAAAAACGAAAGTTGCAAAAAATATTTTAGGGGTTGCACATAAAAAAATGATTGTTTGCACTTCGTGATCTAAACCGACTGTAACCCGTGCCACACCCAACACAAATGCAGGTCCGTCCCTAATTCCTATTTAAAACCAACATCCTTCCGTTTATGATGTACATGTCCATATCCTATCCCAAGCCCAAAATAAACCAAATGGCCCTAAGATTTAACTTGTTCACACAAAAAAGATAGAGGGATTTGGTTTTAAAACAAGGTCTTTAGACGAAATTTATGAAAATAACATATTTAGGGCGTGTTTGTTTGGGAGGTCTAAAACTGTTGGCTTGGCATGAGAGTAAAAAAAACTTGTTTGGTAAAATTTTTTGGGATTTGAAAATAGTCATCATGCCTAATAATATGGGTATACGCAAATCCGGCTCTACTCCTCAACTTTTTTGACAATTCTATTTTTTGTGGGCCCATAACACCTTATTCTTCCTCTCTCTCTCTCTTTCTCTCTCTCTCTTACTATTACTATAAAATAATTATAATTTAATTTTATGATAATAAAATTTAATTTTAAATTATATATATATTTTTATAATAAATAATATTTAAATTAAATACAAATTCAAATCTAAACCTAAATCCAAATCCAAATCCAAATAGACCTTTAGTCTCAACCCTAGTTTCAATTAATCCACTAATTATTTTGATATAGAGGAAAACATAACCCAATCGAAAAAAATAAAGCTTTAAGTAATTACTTGTTAATTGATAAATTTATAATGGTGTAAATGTGAAATCATCAAGTACTATTGATAAGATTTTGATTATGAAAAGAAGACAGATATGAAATAATTTTGTAGAGAAAAAAAATCCATAAAAAAAGATAAAGAGATTTAGAATTAAAAGGCTAGGTTTATAAAAAGTAGCATATTTGATCTCAATCCCTTATAAAGACGGACCCAGGATTTTCAAGAGGCTGTTGCACAAAATAATTGTTTGGCTAACTAAAGTTACACCGCAAGAAACGAAAGTAGCAAAAAATATTTTAGGGGTTGCACATAAAAAAATGACTGTTTGCACTACGTGATCTAAACCGAGTGTAACCCGTGCCACACCCAATACCCATGTAGGTCTGTCCCTAATCCCCTATTTAAAACCAACCTCCTTCCATTTATGATGTACATGTCCATATCCTATCCCAAGCCCAAAATAAACCAAATGGCCCTAAGATTTAACTTGTTCACACAAAAATTTTTAATTATTTATATTTTTTTAAAATTTGAATCAATCTATTATTCTCTATAAAATATTAATAAATTTTATTCTTTATTACTGATTTTTACTATTTATAATCTCTATTCCTTATGTTTTTCATAAATTTTTATCTATTATTCTTTATTTTTCAAATGTTTGAATATAATTTACATTACTAATTAGTTTATTTTTTTAATTATTATTTTTTTTTTTAATATTTAATAATAGTTTAAATTAATACTTTTTTATAATTGGCATTTCTATTTTTCTTTTATATTATTTAATCTTTTATTCATATTTTATATTCTTTTTTAGTTTTATAATAATCTTTTTCATATTACCACTTCATATTATTATATTCTTTTTTATTTAATATATTTTTATTATATTCTTTTTATTTTATTAATTATTTATTTATTTTTAATTTATTCTATTTATATTTAACATATCTATTTTATTTTTTTTATTTATTTTTATTTTTTTTTAAACTGATTCTTTATTTATTTATATTATTCTAAAATTATACTTAAATCATTTTTTTTAATACTTTATTTATATTTTTATCATTTATAATTCTTAATATTTCTTGGGGTTTTGTGGGGCGGGAGGAGTGGTCGAGTAGTATTGGTTGTTGTTGTTGTTTGTGGGTGGGGGTGGTTGGGTTTGAATATTCCAGGGTTATCTGGTTTGCTTGTGTGGGGGGGGGGGTGGTGAGGGGGGGGGGGGGCTGGGGTTTTTTTATGTTGTTTGTTTGGGAGGTCTAGAACTATTGGCTTGACATGAGAGTAAAAAAAAACTTATTTGGTAAAAATTTTTGGGATTTGAAAATAGTCATCATGCCTAATAATATGGGTATACGCAAATCCGGCTCTACTCCCCAACTTTTTGACAATTCTATTTTTTGTGGGCCCATAACATCTTATTCTTCCTCTCTCTCTCTCTCTCTCTATATATATATATATCATATATTATTTATATAAATTTTTTTATAAATAATAATAATATATATATATATATATATATATATATATATATATATATATGTATATATATATATCTTACTATTACTATAAAATAATTATAATTTAATTTTATGATAATAAAATTTAATTTTAAATTATATATATATTTTTATAATAAATAATATTTAAATTAAATACAAATTCAAATCTAAACCTAAATCCAAATCTAAATTCAAATCCAAATCCAAATAGACCTTTAGTCTCAACCCTAGTTTCAATTCATCCACTAATTATTTTGATATAGAGGAAAACATAACCCAATCGAAAAAAATAAAGCTTTAAGTAATTACTTGTTAATTAATAAATTTATAATGGTGGAAATGTGAAATCATCAAGTACTATTGATAAGATTTTGATTATGAAAAGAAGACAGATATGAAATAATTTTATAGAGAAAAAAAAATCCATCAAAAAAAGATAAAGAGATTTAGAATTAAAAGGCTCGGTTTATAAAAAGTAGCATATTTGATCTCAATCCCTTATAAAGACGGACCCAGGATTTTCAAGAGGCTGTTGCACAAAATAATTGTTTGGCTAACTAAAGTTACACCGCAAGAAACGAAAGTAGCAAAAAATATTTTAGGGGTTGCATATAAAAAAATGACTGTTTGCACTACGTGATCTAAACCGAGTGTAACCCGTGCCACACCCAATACCCATGTAGGTCTGTCCCTAATCCCCTATTTAAAACCAACCTCCTTCCATTTATGATGTACATGTCCATATCCTATCCCAAGCCCAAAATAAACCAAATGGCCCTAAGATTTAACTTGTTCACACAAAAATTTTGAATTTGAAAGTAAAAGACAGACTTGCTCACACAAAAAAGATAGAGGGATTTGGTTTTAAAAAAGGTCTTTAGACGAGATTTATGAAAAATAACATATTTAGGGCGTGTTTGTTTAGGAGGTCTAAAACGATTGGCATGAGAGTAAAAAAAACTTGTTTGGTAATTTTTTTTGGGATTTGAAAATAGTAATCATACCCAATAATATGGGTATATGCAAATCCGACTCTACTCTTCAACTTTTTTGATAATTCTATTTTTTGTGGGCCCATAACACCTTATTCTCTCTCTCTCTCTCTCTTCTCATTACTATAAAATAATTATAATTTAATTTTATGATAATAAAATTTAATTTTAAATTATATATATATTTTTATAATAAATAATATTTACATTAAATACAAATTCAAATTTAAACCCAAACCTAAACTCAGGTGCTGTTTGTTTATTAAGAGGCTCTGAATCTGAATATGACTCGCACATCTTAATCTGAATCTGAGGCGTAAATGTCTCAATCTGAATGAAATAATATTGTTTGTTTTTTGTATAAAAAAGTGTCTGAATGATATTAATATATAACAGTTTCATTCGTATGATACATAAACGATTATTAAACATTAAATTTAACAAATGAGTCATTGAACTAACACGACCTAGCAACATATAAATAAGTTGTGTTAAAACAAAACATTCAAAGATATTGTGTCGCCTTTAATCTCGTAAATTAATCATATATTTGTTTGTATGTTATATTCTCATGTTGTTAACCATCTTCGTCATTTCTTAAAACTATCACTGTCAATTAATTTATGATGATAAAATTATGAAAAAAGTCGAATATCTTAGAATATATTTAACATTGTCATGTAACAATTAAAATATTTTTGAAAGAAAAAAAATTCAATTTAATACTCAAAATATGCAGGCTACTATTTGATTGAAAAAATTAGTTATATATTATTATATTAGTTGAAAGGCTCTTATGTTAAGTTTGAGCATTTTTATCATCATTATATTATCATATTTAATATTTTTTATTTTTAAAAAAACAGCGACATAATTCCCCTCTCCATCTTGTTGGGTAAGAGGTTTCAGCCTCTGACCGTCTCTGAACGAAAATAAAAAAACAAACGCACTGAATGATCAAAATGTCTGACCGCGTCTGAACGAGACAGATTAAGAGGCTGTGAAGAGGTATTTTTTTAAAAACAAACACCACCTTAGTCTCAATCCTCTATTCAAAAATAGAAGCAAAAATAAACACCTCTTAATGTCTTTTTTGTTTCTTTTTTTCTTTATTTATTTTCTACTTTGCTGTTATTATTTTTTTTCTTTTCTTGTTTCACTTTTATCTTTTGTATTAAAAGTATTAAATATAATGATTGATATCATTTTGTTATATGATGGAATTTAAGATGTTATGTGCACATTTTATTTTTTGTTCAAATTGAATGGTACGGTTTTTCGAAGTCTTTTATATTTTAGTTTTATTGCATGTTTTTTAACACTTTATAATTTAAATTGATCTATATTATTAATATTTGTTTTCTTTTATTTATTTAAAATGTATTTTTTGTGCGGAATGCTATCATTTTTATTTAAATTGTAAAAAACTATTGTTTAACAATCTATTACATTTTTATCAAAACAATCAGTTTTATTTCATTCAGATTCTGACTTCTCGTACCACTCATTCAGATTAAGATGAGAATCAGATTCAGACTTTTCTATCGAATATTCAGATTCAGATGTGCGAATCAGATTCAGATTCAGAGCCTCTTAATAAACAAACAACACCATATTTAATATTTTTTATTTTTAAAAAAACAGCGACATAATTTCTCTCCTAACGTAGTTATTATACGAACGGAAAAAGACCGTGAAAAATATCTAATATAAATAAAAAAAAGGAAATTCAATGGAAAAAAAATAAAGTAAAAAAGCTAAAAGAAAGAAAAAAAAAGAAGTAAAAGTTAAAAAACATTAAGAGGTAGTAAGCGGTCTCCTGGTGGGACCACCCCTCCATTTGTTGGGTAAGAGGTTTCAGCCTATGTACCGAAAAAAAAAAAAAAAAAACAAAGCACTGATATGGATCAAAATGTTGACGCATTGAACGAGACTGTTAAGCGGCTGTGTTGTTGTTAAGAGGTATTTTTTTAAAAACAAACACCACCTTAGTCTCAATCCTCTATTCAAAAATAGAAGCAAAAATAGTGAATGCTGGCTGTGGGGTTCGAACCCACGCGCACTTATGTGCAGAAGATCTTAAGTCTTCCCCCTTAACCACTCGGGCAAACCAGCTGATACGTCAACTATTCTTTTCCCCGATTTTAATAATATATCAGACTCTAAATATATATATTCAATTCACTATAAATAAACATCTTCTCCCCCAAATTGAACATAAACCCTAATAAAGAATAATGGCAGAGCACTTGGCATCGATATTTGGAACAGAAAAAGACAGAGTAAACTGTCCGTTTTATTTTAAGATAGGAGCATGTAGACATGGTGACAGGTGTTCAAGGCTTCATACTAAACCTAGTGTTAGTCCTACGTTGTTGCTTTCCAATATGTATCAACGTCCTGATTCCATTACTCCTGGTGTTGATCCTCAAGGACACCCTCTTGATCCTCGTAAAATCCAAGATCACTTTGAGGTGCTCTTTTTTATAATTTTTTTCTTTTTTTTCTAATTATAATGTCAGCGTTTATTCTATTGTGTTTCTTATTATCTGGTTATCTGTGAATGAAACTACCTGTAGAGAGTTTTGCTTATTTTAAACTTCTATAAAAAAGAAGCTGATAAGAAGTTATAGTAGGTGTTTGGGGATTGTAGATTTGAATATGCTTAATTGATGAAACTAAGTTGATAAAGTACCAAACAATCCAAACTGCTTATATGTATTTAAAAAATAACCAATAAGTAAATAAGAAAAATAGATCATACACTCTCTTAGAAAGCAATAACGAATGCGCTTTTAGTTAGATGGATCAGAAGTGCAGATATGATGAAAGAAAGACGATTTGTTTTGTATTAAACGATGAATAAGAGTAAATCTGACCCTGGAGGTTTATATGCAATGCTTGTAAATTATTTTAGAGAATTAGTAAGATACTTGTGCCTTATGAGCTTATATTTTTGTTGTAACGATTGTACATCGTGAGTTCCATCCATATATATATCTATTTTCTCGGAGGTTGAGGTTTAAAGATTTGATAGTTGTTGAAGGATGCAAACATAAAATATTATGTTGATTGTAGCATACTACAGATGAGTATCTAATTTACTTTTCTATGTATACTTTTCAAACGACATCATTATTGCTCAACAGTTCACTAAGAATCAATTGTTTGTGCCTACTTTCATCCCTTGTGTTACCACAAAGAGGGACAATATATAAGTGTGTACTTGCAAAAGTAATAGAGTAATTATTCTATGACTTATAACGCAGGACGAGTATTTGATTTGCTTCCTCTTTTAAGTGTTTAATTTAATCAGCGTACTGTGCTTCCTCACCCCGACCTTATAGTGTCGTTTATAATGCAGGATTTTTATGAAGATCTATTTGAAGAGTTAAGCAAGTATGGGGAGATTGAAAGCTTAAACATATGTGATAATTTGGCTGATCACATGGTATATTTTCATATTACATCAAGTTGGTTAATTTTTTTTCGCCATTTTAGATTCTTGTCACATTATGTTTTCTTCTTTATGAGCAGGTGGGGAATGTGTATGTCCAGTTTAGGGAAGAAGAGCATGCTGCAAGCGCTCTTCAGAATCTGACTGGAAGGTTTTATGCAGGTACACATGATATTCATTTAAATGATATTTAATTTTACATACATTGAATTTCTATTAGAGCATGGGCATGAATGTTCTCACATACAATTAGAGGGTATTTTGTCCTTAACGGGATATGTATCCTATTTTAGCATGAATATTATGGTGTAATGTGACTTGATCTAATTGCGACAACTTGTATGCGGTCTGTGAATTTATTTTCAATAAGGGGTAGTTAATGCGTTAAAGCCCTCACTAGGTTTCAAGTCCTCATGCTATCGTATTAAAACCTTCTTACTAATTTTCCCGTTCTCTTTCTATCATCTGAATTTTTATTTGTTATTGATTCATAAGTTTTCCTTTATCAAGCAGATAAATTTTTTAATTTCTACAATTCATTTTGCCATATGAATCCAATCACACAATTGTATATTTGTATTATCTCATAAATCACACGATTTTACTGGTCGGAGTTTTCATTAAATACAAAGATCAAATGTTTGAGATACTATAAATTCATATCCTAACTAAGCTAGGTTTCTTCAAATAAAAGAAAACTATGTAATTATAGTTTTCTAGGATGCTGTGTAAAACGGTTATGAAGTCTTGTCATATGACAATTAGGATAATGTTCCTTGAGATGTATAATCCAATTATTTTTCCCATCAGTAACAACCATAATAGCTATCTGAAGTTCTTAATAATGAACATAGGATACCAGAATTGTTAGTCCCTCATGTTTCTACTGAATGAGTAATTCAAGTATTACGTTAAATAACAAACTTCCTAAGTATAGATTTCCACGATTCGTCTGTTATTGATGTAGTGGTAGGTACATATTCAGACAATTGCTTATGTCGGAGGTCTTTTTGGGAAATACCTATCGCGTAACTGGACATAATTTGGGTGATATTGTATCAAGGGCATTACTTTTTAAGAACACAAAGAGCATTGATAGAAGTCCTAACTTTTGGTTATTTGAAAACTTAAATCAAGAAAACGTAATAAGAGCTCCTATTTAAATAAGAGAAATAATAAACATATGGTTACATAGTATAATTATGATAGTTTTGCAAAAAGCGTCAGGACAATTTCCATAAATAGCAACCCGTCCTTGTACTCGAGACCACTTGTTTGATCAATAACGGAGAGTTATGTACTTAATTGCTCTAGAGGGTTTGTTATAATGTCACTAAATGGATGGTAAGAACAAAACAATTGAAGTGATTTTAGATACGAATTTATGCTATTAGATGAATTAGAACACGGGAAAATGTTTTATAGGTACGCCGTGAAATAAAAGCTAATGCCACCTTAATTCCAGTGTTTTGTAGGTCTAGTTACTTATGCCTTTATTCTCCGTCTATTCTATGTTTGCTCATTTACTGTTTCTAAGTTGTTAAGAACATTGATTCATCATTCATGAAGTGATGCCTGATAACCTAATCATCTACCACGTGGAAGGAAAAGCTATAAAGCACAAACTATTGATGAAAAGATGATCATCTATATACTAGACTAAATTAAAAATTTTCACAATCTGCAGTCGCTTGAACACGTTTATTGTAGATAGTATATTCATATTTTTTGAACTCTATTGCACGAATGCATAATTATCGTAGCATATGGGTCTCTAGAGTCTAGACCAATCTGTTTTCAACTTGTTATTTTTTCTAGTTATTTCAAGTTACATATTTATGAGGTTTGATCTAGATTTATCTAGTTGTGTCTAATAAAGCGTTCTATATTCGCAGGTCGCCCCATTATTGTGGACTTCTCACCGGTGACGGATTTTCGTGAAGCTACATGCAGGCAGTATGAAGAAAATGTATGCAACCGTGGTGGTTACTGCAACTTCATGCATTTAAAAAAGATTAGCAGGTCAGTTTGTTGTGTTTTTTACTTTATACTATTATCTAGAGGTAAGTTTTATGACCTGTCTACACCAATAGGTCAATTGGGTTATAATTGATCCCTAACGGATCGAAAGTCTTCTGGGATGTATAAAAATGTATATAACCCCTTAGATCTAGTTTCAAACAAAACTCTTGGATTGTAATTTTGCTACTTCTAGCACTCCTCTTTTGGAATGTATTAAGAAAGTTATTGCCTTATTTGTGGCAATTTTAACCCATTTGGATAGAAACATATCAATTTGAGTATTTTGGATTTTTCCCCCTTTAATAAGGGTATAATTGATTATAGCTAAAAAGAATAAAGGTAGAAGGGGTAAGTGGTTCGAAAGTCGCCCAGTATGTATTTGATGTTTACGGCATCCTAAGATATCTTTAATTATACGGCTTTCATAATCATATCCAGTACTTTTGGTTATTAAAATTTTAAAAAACGTTTGCCAGTCGGCCTAAGCTGACGTAACCTAACCTGCTGTTCGTATTAAAAAACGTTTGCTGTTAGTTTTGGCCCACTTTCACCTATACTATAAAGTTGCCATTATGACCAGACACTCACCCTACGCTGCCAGTCTAGTTTGCCATCCTTAGTTTTTATTGTCATCTCATAATTTGCTAATTCATGCGCATGGTAATCTCAGAGAGTTGAGAAGGCAGTTATTTGGGAGAAGCCGGAGGAGGAGAAGTCGAAGCAGAAGCCGCAGTCCGCAAAGGCACCGTAGTTATGAAGAGCGTGGCGGTAGCCGAGGATCAGGAAGAAGAGGTGCTGGTGATTATGCAGATCATGACCGCCATCATGATAGAAGTGGTAGGAGGCCCAGAAGCAGGAGTCCTGGAAGAAGAGGGGGACGTAGCAGAAGTCCTACTGGTGGAAAGAGAAACCGGAGTCCAATCAGGGAAGGCAGTGCTGAAAGAAGGGCAAAGATTGAGAAATGGAACAGGGAAAGAGAACAAGCAGACTCTCGCCCAAAAACCACCACTGATAACAACAATAATGATGGCAATGGTGATGGAGGTGCTTCTCCAAACGGTGACCAGTATCATGATCCTCATCAGCAGCCACAGCAGCAACATGATAACGGAGGTTATGATGACTGATCACGGTTGCATTGTCGGGTTTGTTCCTTCTCTCTGTCTCTCTGTCTCTCTATGATATTGCATCATTATGAATATCTAGGGATGGAAATTTTTGGCCCGAGTTGATAAATTGGGTGAAATTGTTAATCACACGCGTTCTGTTTGTGCAATGACGTATCCAAAAGGGTCCAAATCTGCTAAAACAGGAGAAACACTTGAATAGTGCTTGTGCTGAAACATGTCTGACCGGGTGGGTTTGACACTCTAATGCTTTTTGTACGATTTACATTTTATTCTATAAATTTTTAGATATTACAAAAAAATGTAATACTTTACTAAAATTAATATTGATTTATTTTCTGTTACAAAAAATGTTGTGAGGGGGAAGCTAGTCTGGGGCAGGTGGATTTATTATAGAAAATGTTAACTGTTTGTATTTACTGTTGGTGTGTGTGAGGAGTTGATATATAAAGTTGTATATTGAAAGGGAGGTGACTGGCCCTCCGGTCTAGTATACTGAGGTGTTTATGGTTGGTGGTGGGTACCTGTGTGCGCATCTCCCATCACCCTCCGATGGGGGTAGAGTGTCGGATTAATGTGTGGGTGGGGGTTGTGTGACCTTTTAAAACAAGATTGGGGTAGGGTGGGAATGTGGCGATTTATGATCATACTGTGATGGGTGAGGAGTGTGGGAGTTGGGGTTGGGGGGCGGATGAACGGGGGGGGTGTGTGGTTTATTGGGTGCGTGTTTGGTGGTATTTTTGGTGTGGGTTTAAAATGATGGGGTAGGATGTTGGGGAGTGGTTGTGTATCGGTTGGGTGGTTGTGTAATTATTTTATATGCTGGAGGGGTGTGAGGTGGGTCGGGTGGGTGGTTGGGGTGTGGTGGGGGTGGGGTGGGGGGGGGAGTTGGTGTGGGTGGGGGGTTCGGGGGTGCTGGTGCTGTGGGTGGGTGTGGTGGTGGGCCGGTGGTGGGGTTTGGTGGGTGAGAGGGTGGGTGGGAAGTTGGTTGGGTTTGCGATGGGGGGGGGTTGGGGTGGGCGTGGAGTGGGTGGGGGGGTGGGGGGGTAGAGAGCGTAGGTGGGGGGTTGGAGGGAGGGGGGGGGTGGGTGGCATAAACAGGAGAAACACTTGAATAGTGCTTGTGCTGAAACATGTCTGACCGGGTGGGTTTGACACTCTAATGCTTTTTGTACGATTTACATTTTATTCTATAAATTTTTAGATATTACAAAAAAATGTAATACTTTACTAAACAAAATAATGATTTAATATCTGTAACAAAAAATTTAGGAGAGGGAAGCTAGTCGGGGGATTTGGAATACATATAGAAAATGTAACTTTTAAAATACATGTAAGTTTTTTGCGGATTTTGAAAACATATAGAAAATGAAATTTCTTAGCAGGCCCGCCTGACTCGAACTGCTTAGAAAATGAATTTTTTTTGACCCTTTGTCTCACTCCCACCCCCACCTCTGGGTATTTGAAACCGTTTTGAAGTATAAAGACCAAGCAAAGAAAGAAGATACAAAAATAGGGGTGTATATATCTGAAACATTGCCACTTGGCAGATATGGCTTACTCCTCACTTTCCACTGTGCAGGAGTACAGGGTACAGGTTCTCTAGCCAAATCTCTGTTCTCCGCTTCACTTTTGCCCCTTTAAACAAACTTGAATAAAGATTACAGGGGAAGACATGGGAAGAAAGGATCACTAGCTACACACTGCCTGAATGCATAAAAACTATGTTCCTGAACATCCATTCTTTTCTTTTTCTCCCTTGTGGTTGAATCTCTTATATTTAGTTCTTATAGGAGTCCTTCCCTCGATGTTTGAGGAACTCGAATAATTGCACACAAGCTTCCTTGAAATTGACGTTAATTAAAATATTCATTTTGATGATTAAGGCTTACTTTTGGCTGGTCGTAAAGCTTTAGCTTTATTTATTAACTTGTTTTTTCGGCAAGTAGGATTCGAAAAATACAAAAATAATACTAAAGTGTCATATTAGGTGGTTTAAGAAGGGAATAAAATTTATTGATCGGAATTAGGGTTTACTCATGTGGGTTCTTTTGCTCTTTCTGAAAATCTGATTGTTTTTTCAACTGTTCAACTTTAAGTTCGAAAGAAAAAGAAATAAGTATATATAACGCTTTAGGGGCCAGCTTATAGTAGACGTTAATTATCAAAAGAGAATTTTTACATAACTAAGCATAAACTTCAAGGAAGCTTAGGGGCCAGCTTATAGTAGACGTTAATTATCAAAAGAGAATTTTTACATAATTAAGCATAAACTTCAAGGAAGCTTGTGTGCATGTGAGCTCCTCAAGCCTGTGACTGTGTGAGCTGCCCTTCATCGGCCCTTTCATCCATTTCAACATAGCATCATAAACATGTGAGCCATCATTGCTTTCAGGTTTTCGGAGTACTTAGATAAAAATACAAATTCATTTAACCTTTGTATTGGTAATTTGGTAAATACAGCAAGCAACTCAAAGTAATGATCCAATTTTCTAGGAATGTAACATATAGATCTTGGGGTTCAGACAAGAAACTCGTGAAGTTGGTGTCTCTTTGAATATCGTATACATGTCTAGGGTTCTGTTTTGCAAGGATATATACCCCTCGAGTTTTTGCAGGCCAAGTTGTCCAGCTTGTATATTTTCTTAACATCTTGTGGCAGAAATTGCAATTCATTGACACCAGGGTTTTAGGTGAAGTACGACAAAAAAATTTGGGAGTAGGCATTAATTTTCCCAGTGATGTGTAGAAAGCGTTTTCAATTTAATATCTAAATATAAGCATTTTGAATGAAGAAATGTGATCTTACATAGTTTTACTAGTTTTGCAGGTTCAGGTATCCCTGCATCAAGGACCAGGTCTTATTTATATTAGCTTACCACCATTTTTGTATACAGGTTCAAGGCGACTATGCAGGTGAAAATGGTCAAGCCGGGAGAGAATTAATTTCAAGATCGTGTGACTGTAAGTTCACCTATGGTTAAGTTTGTCTTTTTTATTGTGTGTGTGTGGAAGAACTGCCTGCTGGTCCTGAAGAAGATTAGAATTCTATTTATGTTTTGTTGGAACATTATGTACTCATGTTTGAGCTGGTGGTAATAGTGCTTGTGCGTTGTATCAACCAACTTCGTTTGTCTATTTATTCTAGTTAAAAGATTCAGCATTCTTGTTTGATTGTGGATGATCGATCTGGGTTTTGTTCTGTTAGGTATCATATGTGTATGGTAAATTTGCATACTTGTTCTTTGTTGGCCACTAGATAACATAAACTGTGTGCAGTACACTAGTACAGTGCCTGTCAACATAGCTACTTAAGGACGTTTCATAAAACCATGTTTAAATACATATTTTTCTTTTTGACGTCACGGTACACACCTTTAATGGTTGAATTTGTCATCTTTTATATATTAGTGACTTTTTTTTCTTTGAGTAAAGTAGATTTCTCTATCGGTTTTAAAAACCGGTAAAAGTATTCGTACTTAAACCAAAAAAGTAGATAAATGGTCCTTTTGGTATAGGGGTGTTGATTGGTTCGGTTAATTTTTTTTTTGTTCAACTCGAAAATCGAACCGAACTAATATTCAATTCGAATTTGAATTTGGTACGGTTTTTGGGTTGACCAGAATAACCCGAATTACGCCATTTATTTAAAAAAAAATTAAATAGATAATTAAAAAAAAAAGAATTATTTCAAGCATAAAAAGTGTTTTATATATTAGGATAAAATTTTAATGCTTTTTATATATATATAAATATAAAAGAAAATACATATATTTATATAAATTCGGTTTTCGGTTTAGATTGTTAAATCCAACCCGAAAACTGAATTTGTAGTTTGGTTCGGTTCGATTTTGGCAAATTCAGTTCGATTGTTTTCGGTTCGTTTTGGTTTCAATTTTTGATTTATTCGGTTTTTCTGCGCACCCCTGGTTTTACTGCTAATCAGGGGTGTGCACGGTTCGGTTTGGGTCGGTTTTTGACTAAAACTGAAATTGAACCGAAATATTCGGTTTTTATAAAACCAAAAACCGAAACCGCTTGGTTTTTGGCGGTTCGGTTTTTTCGGTTCGATTTTTTGGGTTTCAAACCGTTTATATTTGGTTGTAGCTAATTTATATTAATAAACTTGTTTTACGTAGAAAATTGGTTTTTTTTATTTTCGTCAATATGAGCATAATAATGTCAAATTCAACAATTATACACATAAATGAGACACACACACATGCATGCAAGTGAAAATACACATTATGATCATTGTCATATATGTAACGATATATTGTCAAGTAAACACACGCACATGACAAACACATGTATAAACATTAAGAGATACATATATATATATATATATATATATAAGCTAGATTGATTGAGAAGGTTTTTATTTTGAGAATATTGAGAAAGTTTTCAAAAACGATAGATGTTTAACTTTGATTCAAGTTTTTTAAGCGTAGATATAATTTTAATGCAATTTTAATTCAAAATGTGTAAAAAAAATATTGAATCAATGTTAAAAATCTCTCGATTTTGCTATATAACTATAATATTGAATCATCTGTACAGTTTTAATGAATCCTTATCATAACTCGATTTTAACAATGATTTGTGAATCAAATTTGTGATTTATAGATTTGATTCACTATTAAATGATGTTTATTTGTGAATCAAATCAAAAAATATGAATCAATTTGCTCAAATGAAGATTTCTCAATCTTCTCAAAATAAAAACCTTCTCAATATATATATATATATATATATATATATATATATATATATATATATATATATATATATATATATATATGTGTGTGTGTGTGTGTGTGTGTGTGTGTGTGC
>BQNB010033031.1:0-51412 GCA_026074375.1 Tanacetum coccineum | reverse complement strand
CCGAAAACTACGTTTTCCTATACAAGGCTCGGGATTGTTTAATGACCATCACTTTACTAAATATCACGGCTAACAAGAGGGATTGCCAACGATGTTATCAAGAGGGTGATCTTTGGTCCATCTTCTGAGATGATCTGGTGGTTGAGTAACTTGGTTGGGTTCAGCTAAACTAACATCCCCTGATGTTGACTGTGCAGAACTAGGTTCTCCAGTAACAGGGTATGAAGGATGTAGAGCATCATGAGGGATTGGGGAGTCATCGAGAGTGGTTTCTTCCATAATACCTTGATGTCGGACTGGATGATGCATATCTGATGTTAACGATGAAGCACTTGTAGACAGTACGACTTGAGCAATTGTTGTAGACAACGATGTACCAGGTGGAACAACTTGATTGTTAACTGTAGTAGCAGATGGTACTGGTTCATTGACTTGAGATTGTTCAAGGTATTCATCAAACATTGGTTGAAATAACATCTCCAGCTCTTTATCTGTTGGGGCGAGCCCTGATTTGAGTTGTCCAAGGGACAGGACGAAAGGCTCAGGAGCTGAACTCATGCGTGCAGGAGCTATTGACTGATGCATCTCATCAAATGTGACGTGAATTGTTTCCATTAATCGACGAGTTCTCTTGTTGTAGATTCTATAGCCCTTCCTGTTAGGAGCATATCCAACAAAAATCCCAATGTCAGCTTTGGCTTGAAATTTTCCTAGATCTTCGCTATCATTTGTAGGATATCACAGAGCACCAAATATTACTCAGAGAAATATAAGATCAGGCTTCTTATCATGTACAAGCTCATAAGGGGTTTTGTTGTGACGAGTATGAATTAGGGATCGGTTCTGGGTGTGGTATGTGCTTAATTACACATACCTTTTACCTTTAAAAACGAGCCAAAATAACCAAAAACGGACTTAAAATGCCAAATTGCTCCACACAGTGTACGATTTCGTGCTTCGACATTACTTGATTGTTGTGGAGTTCTCGAAACAGACATTTGATGAAATATGCCAACTCTCTTCATAGTATTTAGACATAACTACTTGGTTGACCTAATTTCTGTTCCATTATTTGTTTGGTTGTATCTGACTATTTTGTTATAGAACCAACCTGTATTTGCTTAAGAAATTTGATTACAAACTCGGAGTATGTTCATCCTTTGTCTCAAAAACTTTACCATGTGAATTATTGAATAGTCCATCCACGGTGACAAAAAGGAATTTCCTTTTTCTTCCCATTGATACTCACTGGACTCTCATTGGGACCACACAGATCCATGTGAAGGGTAGAAGAACTTCCCATATTTGGTGTTTTTCAGATTTGGTTTGTGGGAGAACTTGTCTTGCTATGTCCAAGTTGACCAGGACAGAGTAAAGATGATCTTTTTCAAACTTCAATCTTTGTAGACCTCGAACTATATCTTGTCGAGCAAGATCAATTGTTGTGCCAAAGTTAAGGTGGTTTAATCGACGATGCCACAACCATATTTGGACTAGGAAGCATTTGACAACAAATAATTGAGAAGACTTCAACCATATCATCAATCGATATCGTGTACAAATTTTGTGCTAAACACTACCATTAAGAAATCTGCACCATAAATATCACGAACAAAGCAAGAATGCTTTCTGAAGGCAACTTTTTAAGATCAGAATCACAAATTTTCCTACATAGAATAATTGTGTCCAAGTCCCTTCCCGGAAGTATACACTGGAGATCACACTATCACCAATAACATAGATCTTCATAACCAATGATAGCTCCGAAGTGATCATTTCCGAATCTTACTTTCCCGATGAACTTTTTCATCAAAAGTTCTTGAGCTTTGAAACTATTCCCCTCATATGTTTTGAACAGCCCTTGATCCAGGAAACCATAGGATGAGCCAGTATCTACCTGACATTTGTAAAATGTCCGAGTGTGGAGAGGTTTGGAATTTTTGTTCCCTAATTTTTGTGTTGGGTCCTGTATGGTTAGCAGATATAAAAGAACATTTTTCCACAGAAAGCTTAGTTAAATGGGCACAGTTGCCTAAGGCAAATTATCTTTCCAGTGTGTCCTCCATTGATAACCACAATTAATTTTTCCTAAAAGTTAATTTCTTTCCTGTTGGGTCTCCATTGATAACGCAATATCAGCAAATAATAGTTGCCTGTTGCTTTCCAAACCCGCTTGGTATTGTTCAACTGTTTTATCAGACAGTTTTCCTTTGGTTTTCCCAAATCTGCTTCCCTTTATTCAAGCAATCTTAGACATTAGGGTTGCATTATATTAACAACACACAATTCGTGATTTCAAAGTTAAACATTATTTGTGTTACGAATATTGCACAACCAGATTCAGAATTCGAATCTAATTACAACACCTTAGAGCTAATGCTAGAATCAACCGCGATTCACTTTTTTTCCATACTGACTAAATGTCTAGGGGTGGTCTTTACCTTTCTTTCTTATGCTCACTCTAAACAGGCAGGAACCTATTTTTTCTTTTGTAAGGCTTCAAGGACTTTGATCCGCTTCTTCAGTGGAAGTTGGTTACTCCTGTATAAGGAAAATCACAGGGATATTCGCCTAGTAAAACTTTCTGGTGCATCTTCATGTTTTGTGTCATGAAAGATGAAGTTCCTGATTTATTACTAAAAGTAACTTAGCTTTTTACTTAGTTAGACAGGGGTAGGATGAGCCCTTGATTAACTCTTTTCATGAAACATTTTGGCAGAGCCAGATCCATGATATTCTAACAATATCCTGAGATAGCTATATTGTACTTGGCAACATAAAGTTAAGTGCATTATTGCTAGTGGTTAATGCTACTCTAGCTTCCTCTAGCAATCTCCTTAAGTGTTTCTACACTCTCCATTAAGATGGCTGATATATTTAAATGAGCACTCCTATTATTCTTAAGGGGGATGAGTGTATGGTGATTTAACATCAATGGCATACATGTCAGGTCTGCAAGACTTTTTGTTTAACAGAGTCACTATTGAAACAAGACATAAGCTATCTCAACTGAGCCTTGTAGACTCTCAATTATCATTAACATGGTAGATTATTTTCAACTAGTGTGGAGCAGCGGGATAATCAAAATGTGAGTCAAAGACAAATCCTAGTAAATGTATTGTTTTGACCTTTTTTATTTCTACGCTAACGCATTCATTTTTGTTCAATAAAGAGCAAGTGACATCTTTAGCATTATAAGTCCACAACTTCTGTCATTCACATAAGCGACTAGAAACTTTTAATCTCTAATCACGTTGTCTGTTTTCTTGAATCGATGTTTAAGATTCTAGACTTAAAGAAATGAGTTAAAATCAAGCTTCCTGTGAATGTTTGCGATTTGTTATTATCAAAAACTTTTCTTGAAGATGTTTGATACTATTAATTGCAAATTTAGGTATATCCCTTTCAATTTTTTGAAATATGTTATGACTCATTATGAACATTAGACAATTCAAGCCTCAAGATCTAGACAACGTGATTTTTCCACATCATACAGACATTTGAAAGTTCGACAAACAATTAAGCAATCAGATTCTCATTTTCATGAGAAGGTTTATCTTGTACAATTTTCAGCACATTGCTTGACTAAGCAGTATCTCAGTTCACTTCGTTATTCAATAGAATCAAAAATTTCTTCCATTATTACTTTAACTCTTTAAAGAGGCCATTTGACTCTACAAAGTGTTTCATAGAGTTTTTGAAAAAAGAAATAACTTCAGGTGAGGTAACATCTATTTGTTTTGCTCAAAACCTCTTCCCCTATTCTAGTAAATCCTGTTGGGGTGATTATCTTGTTTGCAATTTATTGTCAAAAATACCGTAAAAAGTTGTGTGATACATAAAGATAATCTCACTTGACTTTTAGTTGTAAGACCTCTGGTGACCAGTTTCATGACAGGAGTATTGGGTGGATACACTGTCAATGCTGAAATTGGTTTTGGAACTGAGGTCTCAGCCTTTTTCCTGTCATTTTCATCTATGGACCAAAATATCTGTTATGGGGTCAGATTTCTTTGTGGAGCAAAGGTTGCAAGAAGGTTCTCCTTCGAGTAATCTGGGGGGGGGCAATCCTAACTTTATTTTCCACACATAAAGGGCTTTGCATTTTCAACAGCATTCTTTTCCTAGTTATCTCAGCTATCTCACGAGTGTCCTCTGAGTCATGCACAAGAGGCCTTACATGATTGGACATGACTAATACATGACCATTATAGAGGGCTGGTTGAACTTGCTTTGCACGGGTAAGACATAAGGGATTTTTGTAGCCTATCGCTACCTTGTTCTTTTCATCATAAAACGATTTTGGTTACATAACATGTGAACCGTTTTTAAACAGACCTGATCTTTTTGTAAAAACTATCTTCAACCTTTTCCTTAACCTTTTTAATATCTAAAAACTCTTCAAGGAATTTGTCTTCTTCTTGTTTAAAATCCTTTTTCAAAATGGTTACTTCTTCTGTCTTTGACTTATAATGGCCAACGGTAGAACTAAGTTAGTATATGGTGCAGATGAAGTTCCAGATTTTAAAGAAGTTTTCGCTTTCATATTTGGTCTAGATAATTATTCTCATTTGTTTCATACTTTTTCGTTCTCTATCATTTAATTCAAACTTTGCCCATTTTTTCATAGTCCCCGACCAGTTCCTTAATATCTCGTCAAGTTCACAGAGTCATTGAATCCTTAACTAAACCTCGTTTGGCTTATTGCTAATCTACTTTGAACGCCCGTATCATAGCATTTCAACGAGAATTAACATCAAACAAATCATCTCGTACATAAGAAAATTATTTGGACAATATGAATTCTTCGTTGTCTTCACATACGATCATACAGAAATATTACTATCACTCGTATAGTCATCATCAGAGTCCAACAACTAGTTGTGTTAGTACATCGCTTTGCATCTCGTGTAGCTGTCATGATACTCATCTATATGATTTTACCAAAGTATCATGATCTTGTACCTGCAAATACGGATATTCGAGTCATAACGATGGCGCCCGGCTTCATCTAGATTGTATCTTCAATTTGAGATATTACCATGAACATGGTCCTGTGTATAGGACCTCATCAACCATCCAAGTCGAATGCATCACATTCATCAGCCTTCAAAGACAGGTCCACATTGAAGTGGCCAAATCATTCTCGGGTGAATTCTCCACATCCTCATCCAAGACTTGGTATTTTTTAAAAAGAAACCATTATTGTTCTCGCTCCTGCAAGAAAACATGATTGTTCTTCGCATTCCAGTAAAAAAACAGCAAACCATTCTCCCAGGGCTTGCATTTAGTAGCACTTGTCCTTGAAGTAGTCTGATCTGAACTTTGAAGTCCGTCTTTGGTCCTTGACATTCTCGAGCTATGAGCCCTATCTGTTACATATTGTACACATAATGGGTTTTTGTCCCTAGATTGTTGCAAATTGTATCTTCCACGGACAATCTGAACCACAACTCTGCCGACTTGAACCATAGCTTTGTATTCCTTGCATAGACGACGTTGCTATATTGATTGTTGTTTAAGGAAGAAGTGTTTGTTAACGATTGAGTGAGGAGGGCAAGTGATTGGATAAACTGTTCAATCAAGTTTATACTGGTTGAAGAACTTCCTGAGTCCAGTTGAAAGTTGTCAGCAGGAGATGGTTCATTTGAGGATTGAGGAGACTTGGATGATTGTGTTGGATACTGCTGAACTGAGGCATTCGACACTAGTGCCAAAGGATCATTAGTTGGTTGAAGGAACCTTTCCATCATTGTTCTGTTCTCATTAGCATGTACCTCATGTTGCTTCAAATAGGCATAAAGCTGATCAAAATTAGACTCCTTCAAACCTCTATTAAGTTTGACTTCAGTTATGAATCTACTCCACTCAGGTAACATGTTGTTCACAAACTTTGAGTTAAGCTGCATCCTGGGCATGGTCATCTTGATGTTTCTCATGTCATTAATGAGCTTCGTAAACCTAACATAGTATCCTTGAATGGTTTCTCCTTTGATTTGACGGAAGTGTTCAAATTCATCGTATAACTGAGATTCCCTGTCATCCTTTGTTAACTCAGAACCTTCCAGAATCATCTTCACGTTTTCCCAAATGTCTTTGGCGTCAGTATAGTGGTTGATGAGTGAGTAGATGTCCTTTGGTATACCTTGAAGTAGGATATTGGTTGCACGAATGTCAGCTTTATACCTTTCCTTTTCTTCAGCTGAAAGGTCGTTAAGGACTCTAGCACGTACTGGACCTTGTTGAACTGCACCCTCAGTTCCTCCAGCAATAACATCTGAGACCGTTCCCATATGAAATGGTCCTTCATTAATGGACTTCATTATATTCTCTCCATTATCCTTTCCTAGACAGTACAGACGTATACGTTGTTGCCAAGATTCAAAGTCTGTTCTATCAAGCATTGGTGGGCGTGTATCAGAACCGGCACACTGGATGTCTTCTGACATACTAGACATCTTGTTTTATTATGATATGATATGTTTTGATCGATCAATGATTAGTGAATGTACGTTAAAAGTGGTGAGGTTAACGTATTTGTTTCTTGTTTTAGTGATATTAAGTCCCAAGTTTGAAATATTCCAAATGTCTAAGACAGTAGCTCAACTCGCCGCCAGAGGCTATCAAACCGCTGCAAAGAATTAAGGCAACCCGCTGGTGGAAATTAAGGCAACTCGCCGAACACAACTCGCTGCCAAGCAACCCGCCGCGAAGAAATAATACAAACCGCCGTCTATATTTTAATCAAACCGCCGCTGAGTTTTCAAACCGCCAGAGTTTCCTTTAGATATTTGCTATTAAAATATTCAAACCGCTGTCAACCTGTTCAAACCGCTGCCTAAACAACTCGCTGCTTATTATAAAGCAACTCGCCTCTTAAGCAACTCGCCGCGATGTTAAGCAACTTGCCGCCAAAGCAACCCGTCGTGTGTCAGATAGTTGGTCACCTACTAAATAAAATATTATATTTAAGCAAACCGCCGTGAAGAAATTCTGGCAAACCTCCATGAAGAATGTTAGGAAAATATTGTAAACAGACTTAATACTGTTAGTATTAAAGTTAAGTCTGTTAGTTATAGTTAGTACTGATGCTGAATAGTTAGTACTGTTAGTATAGAAGTTAAGTCTGGTAGAGCAAGTTAAGTCTGCCAGCATTAACTTAAGTCTGGCAATATTAAAGTTAATACTGCTTGGTCAGACAAATAAGCCTGTTGTAATTTTAGTAATAGTTATCAACTTAGCGTTGATTTAGGAAGAGATAAGTATTATCTCTTAACGCGTTTAGGGTTCTTGAAGCTTATAAAAGGAACATAGAATAGTATTGTAAAGATATCAATTAATTGAGTATTCACAATCAAATAGTAATAGTAATAGCAATTTTTGTATTTGTTCTTGTGTTCGTCTTTGTATAAGTATTGATATTCTGCGTCAATATTTATATTCACTGTCATTGTCTCTTATAGTATCTTTGGATTTATTCAAAGGACTATAAGTCAATCAAGGCTCATTCAGATCCTGTTTATTAGGACCTACAATAAGCTAAGAAAACAAGCTGGAAAGCTAAAAAAGAACAATAAGCTTTTTGGCCAAACAGCCCTAGAGACACTTTTCTAGCTTATTTTTAAGCTAGAAAAAGGATCCTTATGGCTTAATGACTCACAACACAGCGAGCCATCGCTTGGAAACTCTCCGACATTAAGGGTATTAACCTGAAATTTTGTACTCACAAGATTCTTATGGAAGAGGACTACAAACCGGCGGTCCAACATCAAAGACGGATGAATTCGAAAATCCATGATGTCATCAAAAAGGAGGTTGAAAAACATCTTGACGCCGGATTAATTTACCCGATCTTGGATAGTCCTTGGGTGAGCCCCGTACATTACGTACCAAAAAAAGGTGGCTTTATCGTTGTTAAAAATGATGAAAATGAGTTAATTCTTACTCGATTGGTTACGGGATGGCGTGTATGTATTGACTACCGAAAGTTAAATGACGCCACCAGTAAAGACCACTTTCTATTACCATTTATGGATCAAATGCTTGAAAGACTAGCGGGAAACGAATACTATTGTTTTCTCGATGGTTTCTCGATGTTACTTTTCAAATTCCCATTGACCATAATGATCAAGAAAGACCAACCATTAACGTGTCCTTATGGATGTTCGCCCTACAGTCGCATCAGGTCTTCGGGCTTTATGCAATGCACCGGGCACGTTTCAAAGGTGTATGATGGCTATCTTTCATGATATGATCGAAAAAACAATGGAAGTCTTTATGGATGACTTTTCGGTCTTTGGGAATTTATTCGGAAATTGCCTCTCACGTTTAGACAAGATGCTCAAAATGTGTGAAGACACCAATCTTTGTCTAAATTGGGAAAAGAGTCATTTTATGTTTAGAATGGCTTTGTCCTTGGCCATAGATTTCTAAAAATGGGGTTGAAGGTCGATAAAGGCCAAAAGTTGATGTGATTGACTAGTTACTCCATCCACCACGTAAGGGTTATTCACTTTTGTTCGGAGTTTTCTCGGTCATGCCGGTTTCTACCGACGGTTCATTAAGGATTTTTCCAAAATTTCCCGACCAATGACTCATCTTCTTGAGAAAAATACTCCGTTCATCTTCTCTGATGAATGTATTGAAGCTTTTGAAACGGTAAAGAAAAAACTTACTGAAGCTCCAATCTTGATTGCCACGATTTGGGACTTACCCTGTGAGCTTATGTGAGATGCAATGAGACTTTGCCATAGGTTGCGGTCTTGGGGCAACGTAATGAAAAAGCACTTTAGCCTATACACTCTTGGCTAGTAAAAACTGGACCGAAGGCAGAATTGCATTACACCCACGACGGAGAAGAAATGTTAGCAGTGGTGTTCCGCCCTTTGAAGAAAATATGGTCTTTACCTCATCTTGACAAAAGTTATTGTGTATACGGATCACTCCGCCCTTAAAATATCTATTTGACTATAAAAAGATTTCCAAAGCGAGATCTGCTCCGGGAGGTTCTCCTCCTTTCAAGAGTTTAAATTCAAAGTAATTGACGCAAAAGGAGCCGAGAATCTCGCGGCAGATCATCTTTCCGGATTAGAAAATCCTTATGAAAATGCGCTCGACCTAAAAAAGATAAATGAAATGTTTCCTCTCGAGACAATTAATATGGTAACTTTTCGTGGTGACTCAAGTACCCCGTGGTTTGCCGATTTGCAAATTACCACGCTTGGTGGGGTATTTATTGTTAAAGGGATGTAGTCCCATCAAAAGATACTAGTTTTTTTCAAGTTGTTAAACACTACTTTTGGGTCAACCCCTATTTAGTTCAATATATATGTGAGGATCAAGTGATCCGACGGGGTGTCTAGTGGCCTAGAAGCTATTGACATCCTCAAAGCTTGCCATAGTGGACCACCGGGGACATTACAGGTGCCAAACTAACAACCGCCTATAAGGTTTTTGACTCAGGATTTTATTGGCCCACTATTTACCGAGATGCCCATGACTTGGTCACCCGATGTGACACTTGTTAACGTCATGGAAATATTTTGCAACGTGATGAAATGCCACAAAATTCTATCTAAATTTGCGAAATCTTTAACCAAGTAGGGAATCGATTTCATAGGGCATTATCCGTCTTCACGACTTTTTTGGGAACAAGTACATACTCGTTGGGTCGATTACTTGTTAAATGGGTTTGAGCAAAAAGCGCTCCCCACAATCGACGGCCCGAAGTTGCTTTTGCAAAATTTAAATCTCTCTTTGCTCGGTTATGGAATACTCCTAGCGCTATCATTGTGATCGCGGTACACACTTTGCAATGTACTCTAATTCGCAAAAGGTCATGCTTAAGTACGGATTGTTTATAAGTGCTCATCTATAGTTTTGGATGTCACTCACCGTCTTGCTACCGCGTATCACCCCCAAACTAGTGGGCAAGTGGAAGTCTCCAACCGTGGTTTGAAAAGAATCTTGGAAAGGACCGTAGGCGAGAACCGTGCCTCTTGGTCGGATAAATTAGATGACGCACTATGGGCCTTCCGTACCGCTTTCAAAACACCCATCGGGTGTACTCCTTACAAGCTCGTGTACGGGAAGGCATGTCATCTACCGATCAAGCTCGAGTACAAAGCCTGTTGGGCCTTGAAGCATGCTAACTTTGACCTTTTAACCGCGAGTGATCACCAGAAAGTTCAACTCAATGAATTAAATGAACTTCGTGATCAAGCCTATGAGAATTCTTTGATTTACAAAGAGAAAACAAAGAGGATCCATGACTCCAAGATCAAAAACCGCGTTTTCAACGTTGGTGATCGAGTCCTCCTCTTTAATTCTAGATTAAAGCTCTTCTCGGGTAAACTCAAAACCCGTTGGTCTAGACCATTCACCATCACCCAAGTTTTTCCTTATGGCACCGTCTAGTTATCGCAAACCTCCGGGCCAAACTTTAAGGTGAATGGTCATAGACTTAAGCACTATTTTGGAGAGGACATACCACCCGTGGTTGTACCGGATCTCCAAACTTTCCCCAAGGACCAATGAATTCAGGGAATGGGTCTAGCTTAGTGACCCTAAACAAGCGCTTCGTGGGTGGCAACCCATGCTTATCCGTAGTAATATTATGTAGTAATGAATAAGTGTGTTGTTGTGAGGAGGCTCGCCTCTTCGATTCTCGTGTGCTTGTGTTTTTGTGATATATGTCCAGGATTGTCCCTGATTTTTGAATCCTCTCGTGCTCGTGGTTTTTTCCTTCGTTTACAAGAGCTTCAAATCCTCAGCTTCATTTGAGAATCTCCAAACTTTCCCTAAGGACCGATGAATTCGTGGATCGGGTCAAGCTAAATGACCTTAAATAAGCGCTTCGTGGGAGGCAACCCATGCTTATCCTTATATTAATGGTAGTAATGAATAAGTGTTTTGTAACGTGAGGAGGTGTGCCTCTTCCATTCTCGTGTGCTTGTGTTTTTGTAATGATTATCCAGGATTGTCCCAGATGATTGAAGCCTCTCGTGCTCGAGATTTTTATCCTTCGTTCACTCGAGCTTCACATCCTTAGCTTCATTTTGGGAATCCAATATCCAAATCTTATCGACTAACCTTTATCGTTAAGCATACATAATAAACGGCTTAGGATTTACGTAGAGACCCTTCTTAAAACATTAAGGATAATGTTCAATTCTAGTATGTGGGATCTATCGATTTGATTGTGCCTGCAACCGTTGTTTTCGGGTAATCCCGTTTTTACCACCAAAATATAAAAAAATGAAAAAAATTAATAATTTTCAAAAACTAAATAAGTGTTTTGTCACAATTTTGACTTTCCTGCTGGGTAGAATAAGAATAAATTTTGACTCGATCGAGCGTGTTGAGCTCTAGCTTGTTCCTTAACTTTTAGACTAAGCATTCGCGAATCTTTACGAAGAACGAAAAATGATAGAGTTAATTATGAGTTGGATGCTAAACAAGGATTATTTGGAAATCTTAAGAGCTCATGTGTGTAATTTGTGGCCTTTTCTCCCATAAGCTCCTAACCAGACTAATAATACGTGCTCTTTTCAAAAACTAAACTTAAATCAACAATTATGGAGAATATCAATAATTTTAGGTCAAATTTATATTTAAATTTTCTAAAAAGAAATTTTCTCTATATCTTGGTAATATATAAAAAAATAAAAAAATAAGTAATAATTATAAACTGTGGGCTAATAAAAGTTTACTGCATCTTGCCGGCTCACAACCGATGTTGCAGTCTTCTAAATAAGGCACATAGTAATTATCCGAGACTGATAAAAGTTTGTTGCATCTTGCCGGCTCACAACCGATGTTGCAGCCTTCTAAAAGGTCAAGGATTTCATTAATTTAATAGATGTGTAATTATATTAAGTGTAGTAAACATGAATTAATAAATATAAGGAAAATCTCTTTTTCTTAAATTTAAATATGCTTTTGAACTAAGACTATTACATTTTAAGTTGTAATTCTATGTATATACGGGAAATCCAAAGGTGTTGAAACCGAAGATCCGTGAGTCCCGATACTAGTCTCTGTGGGGTGTCAAAAGCCTAGTCACTTAGCTGTAAGGTTGGGATGTGCCGAGACGAAAGTCGCTACATAGGATGATCTCGCCTTCAAACTCATTACTTTTTGGGTGGAACGTGACGCATAGAAATTTTGCAAAACGTTGATCTATGGTTGAAATTCGAAATAAGCACACTAACCTAAGATATAATAATTGTCGAGAGTGAAAAGTTCACAAGTTACAAATATGAGTAGTGTTAGCATCTTAACTCATATTTAGCGGTGATTTCGTTTTAAGCTTGGTTTGGGACAAGTGAAAAATCGAGGACGATGAATTTATCCTTTGGACATCTATAGATTATTCTATAGGCGCTTCTTGTTCTATGATCCGAAAGGTTATAAAAATAACGAAAGTCAAATAAGTTAGTTAGTTGATTAAAAGGAAAAGTCTAAAAAAATGAGAAAAAAGAAAAATACAAAAATATGATTTAAAAATGGTAAAAATGGAGCTTTTAAAAGCTATTGATTCTTTAATTCCCCTTGATGAACACTTAGCTACTTTTTGAGGTAATTAGTCGAGGGGGATTGAGATTCTTAGTTTTCTTAAGTGTTTACTTGTAGCATTGCGTGAGGACACGGCAATATCTTAGTATGGGGGATTTTGGTATGTGCTTAATTACACATACCATTTTCCATTAAAACCGGACTTAAATGACCAAAAACGTACCAAAAATACATTGTATTTGTATGTTTTGCATTTGTATTGTGCGGATAATGGATATCTATGAAAACGACAAAAAACTAAGTCAAAACGGACAAAATCGAGCACGAGAATGGAAGGAGTGAGAAAGTCAAAGTCAACCAAAAAGTCAACCCTGACAAAGAAAAAATGTCGAAGACAAAGCCGTAACCGAAGAAATACTTAATGGGCTCGCCTGCACCTATTTAATGGGTCGAGTCAACCCATTAAGCTATTTATACAAGTCAAAGAATCCCAAAAAAATAAGTTGAAGGGGCATTAATGCCAACCCTTCAAACTTATAACCATACAAAGGACGAGCCATGCAATAACTCTATACAACTTGAAGGGCCAATTCAGCCAACACCCTTATAACTTTACACCACAAAGGACCTTCATTGCAAACACTCAATACAACATGAGGGGTCATTTTTGTACAAACCCAAAATTATACCCTGCTCAATCAAATCACTGTATATCTACCCCACATTTCCTGCCAAACCCCTTTTGGCACTATTCACCCATTATTTCCTTTCTCTCCTGTAACAAAAAACAAAACCCATTAATCCACCTCTACCCCACTTCAAAGAAGTCAACTGCCATGCTGGCAATCCCTCTACATCTGATTGGGCAATACGAATGATGGCTAAGATGACTTTTGATTTCACCTCACACAACAAACATACCATGCTTTCCTCTCATAGAGAAAGCACACATCAAAGAGGACCTAGAACCTTCTTAGATTTTATATAAATAGGACATTGTAAGCCCTTAGAAGTAGTTAGTTTAACCTAGTTTTAGTTTTTAGCTTATTTTTAAGTTATTGTCTTTTAAATTCCAAGCCTTGTAACCCTTTTAAGTTTAATGAAAGTTTGATGAATTTTATGTTTTGAAATTTGTTTAATCTCTTATTATTTTCAAGTCTTGGTTAAGTACTAGAAGCTTTTATATAACTCTCTCATAAGCTATTTTCATTAATCAAACTAAAATTATTAAGTATTAAAGAAAATTCACAAAAAGAAATCACCCTAAAATACCACAGCTTATTTGGATGATAAGCCAGAAATAGAGGGGCTTATGGACACTACTAGCTTGTCTTTTGACAAGCTAGAGCTTGTAGATTAGCTTATTTATAAGTTTTTTGCCCTGTTTAAGAAAAGGCCTTTGTAAGTTTCCATTTTATTTGTTTTAGCTTATTTAGGTGCTTATTGGTTGTTGAAATTTGCTTAATATTGTCTAAAATACTTATTTAACATCTGGTCTTTGAAGTTATAGTTTTAAAAACCAAATTTTCAAGTTGAAAATGTATTTTTAAAAGTTAAAGGGGTGTTTGGGTCAGTAGGTTTACTGGGTCAAAATGGGTCAAAAATGACTTTGTACTTTTGAGTCAACTTTGATTAGATAATAGTAGCAATATAATTTAGTTTGTTTAAGTTTTTAAGTTCTAAAACTCAAAATCAAGGTTTTAAGAAGTTGTGGTTTGAGTCTGTGTTAGTTAAGCTTATTTAATAAGCTTATTGGTTTAATTTTTTGTATCTTGTAAGTTTGTTATGTTTTTGAGTGTGTTCAAGTGTTAAAACAAGCTTTGGTAAACTCGCATTTGTTGTTTTTTGCATTTGTCAAATTCTGTCAAAACATTTGCTAAGTGTGTGTTTAAGAAGAAATAGCTTTTTCAATTGCTTTTTTTGGCTTATTCTTAATTTCAAAATGCTTTTTGATTGTTGATACTTGTTCTTTAAGGCTTAAATTTAATCTTTTTTAAAGTCAAAAGTCCATAAGGATCTGTTTGATAGCTTATTTTTAAGCTCAAAAGTAGTGTTTTGTAAAGATTGCAAAAAAAAAATCTAAGTGTTGTGTTTGTGTGAACTAGCTTTTTTATTAAGCTTTTTATAGGCTTATGTGTGTTTCAAACTCTTTTCTGATTGTTGATTCTTATAGCTTTTTGGCCAAGCTTTTTAGTGGTATAAGCCACTAAGCCATAATGATCTGTTTTCTAGCTTAAAAATAAGCTAGAAAAGTCCCCTTAGGCTGTTTAGTTAACAGGATTGACCAAAAAGCTCATTTGCTTATTTAGGCTTATTTGCTTATTGTTTTTTCTTATTTTAGGTTTAGTATTGCTTATTAGGTTAGTTCACGTCCATTTTAGCTTATTTACTTTAGGGTAGAGCTTACTTGAGCTTATTTGCATTATAGTCTAAAAATTTTAAGTTAAAAAGCTTTTTTGTAAATCTGTCTATTTTAGCTTAATGTAGCTTATATTCTTTGCTTATTTTTGCTTGTTTGTTCTTATTAGGTAACTGTCTGGCTTATTTAGGTATTTGAATGCTTTTTTGTTCTTAAAATGCCGAACAATTAAGCATTTTTTTCTTTTTCTTCTACTTAGTGTAAAAAGTTTTTTCTGTCAACTTTGACAGCTTATTTTTGTGCTTATTTGTAGTTTCTAAAAAAGGTGTCTTTGTAAAAGTTGCTTATTTATTGTTTATCTAAAAAGTTGTAAAAAATGGAAAACAAAAACGTTTGGGAATAGGGGAAGTCCCAAGTGAGCAGGGCTTAAACTCGGGGCCTCTACCCACTCACCAAACAACCCTTATAACACACACACTCTATATGCCCGCTGCGCCCTTGGGACTTTTTCGTTATAGTCCCAAGTGGTTGGATATTTAAGGACGTTTTAGCCCATTAAGCTTATAAGCTTTTTAGCTTATTTAACAGCTTATTTGATAAGCTGTGTTACCCCGCTTATTTTTCTTAGGATAAACTTTGTTCAAGCCACTTTTGCTAAATTTTTCAGATTTTTCATAATTCTTTAGTATTTTTAATATTTAATTTAGTTTAAAATCGTTTTTAATCTATAAAAAATTATAAAAAAGTCAAAAAAAATATAATTCTTTTTTTAAAAATTTTCTTTTATCAGTTAGGACTTAGAAAAATTAGATTTGATTTTGTAGGGTTGAAATTGTAGCTTTTAGTTTTTTAAAGAACGGGATTGAATCCCGTTCACGTTTTTTGTGTTTTTTAAGCTTAAATCACTTTCGTTTTTGGTCTAATTTTCTTTATTCTTACTTTTTAGTCACTTAGGACTTATAAAAGTCAAAAAGATCATTTTAGGAATTAATTTTGATAAATTAGGGTTTTAAGTCACGTTTTTAGGATTATCGTTTGCGTTTTTAGTTTAAATTTGTGTGCCTTAATTGTTTTTAGTGTAGATCGCATTAATTTTCCCGTAGATTTAGAAAACCAATCAAAATCTTTGTTCCATTCAAGCATTAATTATCAAACCGTCTTTCGACTTTCCACTGCATTCCTCGTTGGGGATAAAAGACCCAGGAAAATCATACTACTTTCGGATTTCATTGATTTTCTTTCTTTGAACCTTTTCAAGAGAAACTTGATTTGGTTTGGTTAATATAAGTAGTAATATTATATTATTCTTTATATATATACCCTAAAAGACAGAAATCAGTAGTAAACCCTTGAGATAATAATGTTTCCAAGCTGATAGTCACCATACCCCATAATCCTTGCAATTTGGTCGTTCCCCGAATCTAACAGTACCCAGAAATTTACTGACAAAGTGCATGAGCTGAGAGCAATTCCTTGTCATGTGTTTCGAACATCCAGAGTCCAGATACCAGAGTACAATCTAGACAACATGTCATGACAAGAGAAGAAGACAATGGAATATCTGTAGCATTGGATCCCCAAGTTTGATTGGGTTCTGAGTGGTTAGCATTCTTAGATTCTACAGTCTTAGCTTTTTTACTCAAACCTATGTTTTTAACATTTTTGGGTTTCAAGCTATAGACTTTTAACTCTGGTTTTTGTATATCATCTGAGTGGGAAGTGGTTTGCTTAGGAGGCACTACGTTAGTTGAGGTGAACCTAGTTAAAGGGCACGAGTTACCAACAATAGTGAAAGTTTTTCCTGTTGGTTTCCACTTAAATCCTACTTCAGTAAATACATGACCCGTAGGTTTCTAAATATTTTGCTTTTTATGTTTCTTAGCAGATTTAGTACGGTTGTTCCCATTTTTTACAAGATCAAGAAGAAATTTATCATGAACACCATCAAACATAGATTTATTACAAGAAGCACAGAGAATTTCAGACTTCTCATTCGACAGAGAATGCTTAACATCAACATCATAAACATGTTTAACAACACGACTCATTTTATTTACTTTCCTAGGTTGGGCTTCTACTTTATTCTTCTTGTTCCTACTTGGTGTTTGCAAGATCCTATCATTCTTTTTATTGCCTGAAGGCTTTGATCCGCAAATACTAGTAGAACACTTCACTCCTGTAGAAGGCAACACAAGTGTGTTAGAATCTGAAGTATTAGAAGACTCTACCTGTTTAATGTTGTTTGAGGATGTTAGAGGTTCAGCAAGCCTAACTTTCTTGACATTGTTCATGGGTGTGACAGCAACCTTCTTAGTACCAGGTGTTATCACATTGGGTCACGTATCTAGAATATATACAAGCAATTCCTGAATTCTTGTAGCATACTTACAAGCAAGGTCTAAATCTCCATCTAAAGGTAGTTTCGCCTTAACTTGTTCGACTATTCCCGGAAGAATATTAGCTTGTTCTTGAGTGTTCCTAAGATAGTTTATGTGAACTTCCCTATTTTGCAATAACCTAGGAGGCAACGGTACTAAATCAAGCTTGAACATGCCTGGAGTAATAGTGGTGGCAGAAGGTATATGTACAACATTTTCAACAATTTCTTTCCCTTTTGATTTTCGTAAATCATTTTTCAATGATGTTATCACAAAAACCTTATCTTGAATTTGAGCTTTTAAATCCTCATTTTCCACAGATTTTAAGTTCAGTTTGTTAATTAAAGAGTCACACTGTTCTTTATGACGAACACGTGTCTGTTTGATTGAGTCAAACTGATCTTTAAAAACCTGTTTCACATGATTAATTTCATTCCAAAGTTGCTCGTTTTCTGAAAGTAATTTTGCCACACTATTCTCCAATTCCTCATTTATGGGCTCAAGATCACATTTATCATGATGAACATTCTTTTCCTTAGTATTCATTTTCAAAGATTTGATGGTATCCTTCAACTTAGAAATGGTCGTGTCTTTGTCTTGTAGCCGAGCTTTCAAATCATTGATTTCAAAATATTCTTGAATTTCAACAGCATTTTGATTAATGCAAGATTCATCGTTTTGAAAAACTTCTTGTTTTAATTGCATTGACACTTCGAGAGAAATACAATGTTTTTCAAGTTGTGAGTGATTTTTCAAAAGATCATTATATGCTTGTTTTGATTTGGAAAGCTCAGCATCAAGATTCAAACACTTTTCACACAATTCACACTTTTGCATTTTCACATTCACATAATCACTATTCAAAGACATAGAATTCATCACAGTTATCAGAACATATTGAGACATGACTTTTTGTAAGAGTCAATCATTTTCTAAAAGAATTTCTTTCTTAGCAATTTCCAAACAGTTTTTATCAAGCTGAAAACTGTTGACTAGAAACCGCTCTATTTGATCAAAAACTGTTTGTACATCCGTTATTTTCATTTATAAGATCTTATCAAACCCATTGAAGATGTATTTTAAAGATTTTTTATTTGGTTTAAGTTGTCTTATCTCATTATCCGTTAAAATCAATTGTGAATTTATCTTTGAAAAACCAAAAAAAAAAAAGTGTAGATTGTCTTTTTATATTTCTATTTGGTGCATGCGCACTCGTTCTCCAGCTCGTAGACGTCGACAACCACAAGTTCGACAAACTTCTGTTGAATCATCTAATCTTGAGAAACCTGATAATCTCCCATGTTACGGATGTCCGATATCGTACTATGGCGCAAAATTGCTTCGAAGCACCCACGGAGGGTTTTACGGGATGCGGATAGTTTATTCCTGAAATACCGCGAATAACTTTGAGATAAGCATGGTCTTCTGAATCTTGTCCAAAAACAAGCATTTTTTGGCCAATGATAAAGAAGACCACATGCTCACATCCGTTATTTCAACAAGTTCACTTCTACGATGAGATTTCGAAACGTACCAAATACGTCGGTTAAGCTTATGCTTTCCGTTTTTCTCTCGAGGGCAGCCGGATTTTTGGCTAGAAAAAGAACCCTCGGTCGATTGAAAAATGGATGATCTTGTTTCGAAATTTATTAACAAATTCTTCCCTCCCTCTTAAAACGACAAATTCAGATAATGAAAATCACTAGATTTTCAGCAAAAAATTTGATTTGAACGTTTTATGAGGCTTGGGATCGTTATCAATGATCTTTAGGGGATGCCTCATCATGGGTTTTCTGAATTACACTCACTCGATACTTTCTTAATGCCCTTAACTCAAATGATCAAGATTCATTGAACTCAGATGCCGACCTGGTTACATTTAGGTTGGTAACTTCTTAGATAAAATGCCTCGAGAATGTTTAAAAATTATCGAGAGTAAGTCTAAGGTACGTCAGTAAAGAAACAAAGCTGTTGTAGCTAAAATGAGTACAAGCTCTTCCACCCTAGCAATTTCATCTGATGGGTGCTGAACTCAAAGACATGGTTAGGGCATTAATTCTCGATATGAAAGAACCAACCCCAGCTTCCGCCCCCGTTAAAAGCGTTGAACAAATTTGTGTAACCTGTGGGGGAGTCATTCTTATTAAAACCTGGTCCAGCATAACAGGCAACATGTACCCAGGACAACATTAAGAGCATGTGTCCCAAGGGCCGCCTGCGGCCATTTCAAAAACAAGGCTAAATTCTAGTTATCGACCTCCGATGGTCTCAATTCAATTCGGAACTCCTGGTTTTCCTCCAGTTCAGAATCTATGAAAAGTCAAAACAATTTCAATCGAGGAAATAAACTTCAATCAAAACGAGAAAACAATTTCAACATAGGTCAGATTTATCGCTCCCGTTCCTGTTCATCAACCAGTGTTAATCATACCAGTAGCTCATTCAATGGACCTTGCTCCTCAGACCACACGGTGTGTCAAAACAGATTTGAAAGTTTATGTCACAGCCAATGATGCAGTGTTTGTGAGAAACATGCAAAATCAAGGTCAAAACCTGCAATCCCAAAATGGCAAATTTGACTGCCATGGCTTTCAAAATTTGTTACTGCTAATACAGCTTCTACTTCCGGTTCTGGAACTCTTCCTGGTAACACTGTTACCAACCCAAAGGAAGATTTAAAAGGTATCACTACCCGAAGTGGTGTTACCATCCAAGGACCGAAAGCAGTTAATCAAGATGTCGAGGTGACAAAGGACACGATGCCTCCTACTAATAACGGAAGCACCGAAGACGTCCAACCTCCTGTTGTTCAAATTCAGACTCGTAATCCAAATCCTGAGCCCAATGTTGCTCCTGTTGTTACTCCAGTTCCTAAAGCATCAATTCCATTTCCATCACGAAGAAATGATGAAAGGCGCAAGGAAAAAGCTAACGATCAAATCGAGAAATTTTATGAAATCTTTAGAGATTTAAGTTTCGAGATTAGCTTTACCGATGCCTTGATGCTCATGCCTAAGTTTGCTACGACTTTAAAAACCTTGATTGGAAACAAGGAAAAATTGAGCGAATTGGCAAGGACTCCTTTAAATGAAAACTGTTCAGCGGTCATCCTCAACAAGTTACCAAAGAAACTTGGAGACCCTGGCCGATTTCTGATTCCATGTGAATTTACGGGGATTACTACATGCAACGCATTGGCCGATCTTGGTGCGAGCATTAATCTCATGCCTTATTCTGTATGGAAAAGTCTATCTCTTTCTGAATTGACCCCAACTTGCATGACGCTAGAGCTGGCCGATCGTTCAATCACTGAACCAATCGGTATCGCTGAAGATGTCTTTATAAATGTGGGAAAATTTCAATTTCCAGCTGACTTCGTAGTTGTTGATTTTGAACCAGACCCCCGAGTCCCCTTAATTCTCGGGCGATGTTTCTTGAAAACAAGTCATGCTTTGATAGATGTCTATGAAGGCGAGATTACCCTTCGTGTTGGCAAAGAAGCCATCACATTCAACTTGGACCAAACTTCAAAATACACAGCTGATTACAACCATATGACGGTCAACAAAATCGACGTCATCGATATGGCTTGTGATGAGTATTCTCAAGAGGTCCTAGGATTTTCAAGTGTGGTCGCGAGTGGCAATCCCACTCCATATTTTGAGCCTATTGTTTCCACTGCTTCTCCAACTCTCACTCCTTTCGGGGATAGTGATTTTCTCTTAATGGAAGAAGCAGATTCGTTTCTTGCTCTAGAAGATGATCCAACTTCATCTGAAGTTGATCCAACTTATCAGGATCCTGAGGGGGACATCCTGATTCTAGAGGCAATTTTGAACAGTGAACCACCACCCCCCCTCCCAAATCATGAACAATATATGCCTGGAGGTAGGAAAGAACTCAAACTCTGTGAAGCTAAAACCGTTGAACCTTATCCGTTGATGGATGGCTCCCGAGGTTAACTCAAGAACTCCACCCCATCGTGTATCAATTTTGGAAGGCGACAACAAGTTGCCTGTCAGAATTGCTAAAGACGTTAAAAGATAGAAAAGGCAGCTCTTCTCAAGGTTCTCAAGTCCCACAAGCGAGCCATCGCTTGGAAACTCTCCGATATAAAGGGTGTTAGCCCAGAATTTTGTACTCACAAAATTCTAATAGAAGAGGACTACGAACCATCTGTGCAAAGTCAGAGAAGGGTAAACCCAAAAATCCACGACGTTATCAAGAAGGAGGTTGAAAAACTTCTTAACGCTGGATTGATTTACCCCATCTCTGACAGCCCTTGGGTGAGCCCGATATACTGTGTACCTAAGAAAAGAGGGATGACCGTCATCACAAATGATGAGAATGAACTAATTCCTACTCGATTGGTCACAGGATGGCGAGTATGTATTGATTACAAAAAACTTAATGAAGCCACACCCCGGAAAGATCCTTCCCATTACCATTGCATGGACCAAATGCTCGAAAGACTAGCAGGAAACGAATACTACTGTTTCCTCGATGGCTTCTCGGGTTATTTTCAGATCCCAATTGACCCAAAAGACAAGAAAAGACAACCTTCACTTGCCATACGGAACGTTTCGGCCTATTCGTCGCATGCCTTTTTGGCTATGCAATGCTCCTGGCACGTTCCAAACTGTATGATGGCAATCTTCCACGATATGATTGAAAAAACAGATGGAAGTATTTATGGATGACTCACTCCGTCTTTGGGGACTCTTTCTTTCTCCACGTGCCTATCTCATTGGAAAAGAAGTTGAAGCGGTGTGAAGAAGACACCAATTTGTCTTTGAACTGGGAGAAAGAGCCCAGTTTATGGTAAAGAAGGCATAGTTCTCAGGGACTAACAAAAATTTCTAAGTCGGGGACTTGAGGTTGATAGAGCTAAAGGTCGAAGTAATGAGCTTAAACTCCCTTACCGACTTGTGTCAAAGGTGTCCGTAGTTCCTTGGCACGCCCGGTTTTTACCGGCGATTCATTCAGGACTTCTCAAAAATTGCCCTCCTATGACTCATTTGCTGAAAAGAGAGACTCCATTTTTCTTCTCTGAAGAGTTATCGATTCCCTTTAATACACTCAAAAGAAAATTACTGAGGCTCCCGATCTTAATTGCTCCCCGACACGGACTGCCCTTTGAACTGATGTGCGATCTAGCGACTTCGCCATTGGGCAGTCCTCGGGCAAGAAAAAACAAGCATTTCCCAACCTATACAATTAATCGCTAGCAAGACTATGAACGGGCTCAAACTCACGACACTACTACCGTAAAGGAATTACTTCCGTATGTATGCCTTTGAGAAATATTCCGGTCATATCTTGTTATGTCCCAAAGCATAGTGTATACTGGACCATTTCAGCAATCAAGTATCTCTTTGCCAAAAAGGATGCTAAGGCAAGACTCATGCGGTGGATCCTATTGCTCCAAGAATTTGACATTGATGTTCGAGACAAAAAAGAGCTGAGAATCTCGCCGCAGATACATCTTTCAAGACTGAAAATCCTCAAGACCAAGATAAGTCGAAAACAAAGGAAATAAATGAAGCATATTCCTCTCGAAACCCATGGATCTATTCTCTTAAAGATGATAATACCCCATGGTTTACAGATTTTGCAAACTACCATACGGGAAATTCGTTATCAAGGGAATGTCCCAACAGAAGAATAAATTCTTCAAGGATGTCAAGCATTATTTCTGGGATGATCCCTTCCTGTTTAAGATCTGTGCTGATCAGGTGATAACGTTGTGTTCCTGGCGCAAGAGAGCTGTAGACATTCTCAAAGGCTTGCCACAAGTGACCTACTGGGGACACTATGGTGCCAATTACACAGGCAAGAAAAGTCTTACGATTCAGGATTCTATTGCCCACCATCAACAAGGATGCCCATAACTTGTCACCCATTGTGACATTTGTCAACGGCTAGGAAAAATTATGCAAACGTGATGAATGCCACAAAACACCATCCAAGTTTGCGAAATCATTTGACATCTGGGCATTGATTGTATGGGCCGTTCCCTGTCTAAGAGGCACAAGTACATACTCGTGGCTGTTGACTACTTGTCAAAATGGGTTGAAGCAAAAGCGCTCCCCACCAATGATGCCCGAGTTGTTTGCAAATTTTTAAAAGCTCTCTTTTCTCGATTTAGTGCCCCCCGAGCTATCATAAGTGATTGCGAACCTCACTTTTGCAATGCCCAATTTACAAAGGTCAGCTTAAGTACGGAGTCACTCAACGGTCTCATCTCCACCGTGTATCACCCAAAAACAAGGTGGGCAAGTCGAGGTGTCAAATCGGGGTTAAAGCGTATATCTTAGAGAACCGAGGAGAAAATCGTGCCTCTGGTCGGACAAACAAATGGATCTCTATAGGGCCTCTTCCGAAAACAAGGTACAAAAACACCCATCGGTGTACTTCAATATAAGTTATGTAGCGGGAAGGCAGTCATCTACCGATCGAGTTAAGCACAATGCCTACTGGGGCCCACAAGCATCACAAATTTTTGATTTACAAATTGCAGGGTGATCACCAGGAAAGTTTTCAACTGAATGAACTAAATGAACTTCGTGATCAGGCCTAAAAACGAATACTCTTTGATCTATAAAGAAAAAACCAAGAGATACACATGCTAAGATATCAAAAACCAGCGTTTTTCAACGTTAGTGGTCGTGTTCTCTCCTTTTCAACTCTAGACTGAAGATATTTCGGGCAAATTGAAAATCCGGCCTGTTGATGTGGGACCATCACCATTGTGCCAAGTTTATTCCTTATGGCACCGTCGAGTTATCTCAGAACTCCGTGCCCAACTTTAAAGTGAATGGACTCGTATAAAAACACTACTTTTGGAGTGACAAACAAACCGCGGTTGTCCCCAGTTAACTCCAGAACTTCCCCCATGGAACATAAATTCGGGACGTTCAAGCTCGGACCCTATACAAGCACTTCGTGGGAGGCACCCCATGCTTATCAAAGGTATAATAAATAATGTTTTTGTGTGAGGAGGCTTACATTTTCCATTACCCGTGTTTTGTCCATGTTTTGTGTGCTTTGTGTTGTATGTCCAGGATTTCCCGGATTGTGAAGACTCTCGTGCTTGCAGTATCCACAAGAGTTTCACATCCTCAGCTTCAGTTTGGGAATCCAGTATCCAAATCTAATCGACTAACGTTTTATCTTTTGGCACACTTCATAAACGGCCTTAGATTTACGTAGGAACCCCTTTGAAACATCGAGGACGATGTTTAGTTCTAGTATGGGGGGGATCTTCGATTTGATTTTTGCCTGCAGTCGTTGTTATATAACCCTCCAATCCCGTTTTTACCACCAATTTTTGCAAAAATACCAAAAAAATGAAAAAATTTAAAAATTTTCAAAAATAAAATAAGTGTTTTGTCACAGTTTTGACTTTCCTAATGGGTAGAATGAGAATAATTTTTGACTCGATCGGGCGTGTTGAGCCCTAGCTAGTTCCTCAACTTATCGTTTGTAGGCTAAGCTTTCACGAATTCGATTGCTTCGAATTTTAATAAGGTGAAGAACAAGAAGTGATAGAGTTAAATATAAGTTTATGTGCTGAGCAAGATTCTTCTAAAACTTATATGAGTAACTTGTGGCTTTTTCTCCCATTAGCTTCTAATCCACCTAATCATACGTGCTCAATTCAATTCAACTAAGTCAATCAATGTTTTTAGAAAAAGCTTCAAATTTGTAACTTGATTCTTTAAAACGAGATTTTTCTGTTCTTAATAATTCGAAAGTTAAAATGCCAAAGAAGCATGAAGGAAGTATGAATGCAAAAACGCATGAATATTGAAATTATGCCAATAAAGCATACATTTGATTATATGGAGCAAGTAAAAGATGTGTCGTGATATCCCACTCCGCTAACCACGAGGTGGGGGTTCAAACTAAGACATCTTTACTTCTAAGGATTTGGTGTGTTGTGATATCTCACCAGGAAGCGAGGTCTAGGTGAGGGTTCAAACTAAGACACTTATCCTTAGCCATATTAGAAGAAGGTGTTGTTGTGATTTCCCACGTACGCTAGCAACCGGGGGGGGTTTTCAAACAGAGAACATCGCTCGTTGGTTGTGAAATCCTACTAGGGAGCGAGAGGGCCTAAGATGTGTTCAAACTAACAACGCATCCTAGCTTCAAGAACTATGATTATACTGATGACAGATAATGCAAAATTCACAGTTAAAATCTCTTTCTTTAAAATCAAGTTTACAAGGTCTATAAGTTGTTGCTTTGAGTCATGATTCACTGAAATCACGACTAACTGGAAAAAATTTATCTATGGTTGAAGTTGAAAGACGAGTACACAATATTAAATCATACATTCATTGGGAGTTAAGAAAGTTCACAAAGTCATAAGTATGAGTACTTAGCATTGGACTTATATTGACATGATCTTTTTTTAAATTGTCTGGTTTGGAACTAGTGAAAATCGGGGACGATGAATTTAGCCGTCAGGACAATCCTAGATTATTCTATGGAGCGTTTCTCATTCTTGTGACCCAGTGTTGATATAAATAAAGAAGTCAAACAGGAAGTCGAGAAAAGAAAAAGAAAAATCCAAAATATTAGAAGCGGTTAGTGTACAAATAAAAAAGTGGTAAAAAGGGACTTGTCAAAGCTTTGATTCTTAAGTTGACCCTTGACGGAACACTTTGCTAGCTTTTCGAAGTTAAAGTAGTCGAGGTGAGATTGAGATTTCATTAGTTTCGTAATGTTTACTTCATAACATTGCGTGAGACCATCGGCAATACCTTAGTATGGGGAAATTTTGGGTATGTGCTTAATTTACACATGCCTTTACTCTTTAAATAAACTGTGCTAAAAATAACATAAGATGTCTATATCTCATCTCTCTCACCAAATAGAAAAACGATTTGTTGGTGGCTAATTTGTATTGTGGGCAGAAAGGATTAAATAAGAATAGAAAAAAACTAAGCCATAAACTACATAACGGACTAGCGTATGGAAAAGAATAGTGAAAGAACAAAGCCTATATCAAGAAATAATAATTCCTGAATTATGTCAATCTGATTAGTAAACTGGTACTAAGTCAAAGTACGATCACTATGTATCCTCGAGGCCAAAAGTCAAAGAAATATTAAGTTTAGGGACTGAAATTGGTTTATCCCTAAAATTATATAAAAGAAAAAGAAAAGAGAGAAAAAAAAAGGGCTCAAACGGCAAATTTTGCAAAGAATATACTCCTAGGGGACCCCCCACCTTGTTCGGCCAGGTCCAAAGAATGTAGTACGTACTAACTACCAAGGGACTTATGGTGCAAATAGACAGATTAACTCTTGGACATTTTTTGCCAATCCCCAAAAGTTATAACCACACAAGGACCGTGGCTGCAAAACCTCATATAACCTAGAGGGGCCATTTGTGCCAATTCCCCAAACCCACACTCTGTCTTCCCCAAACAACTTTTCCCGCCATTGTTTTCCCCCCAAACCAAGTCACGGGTTAATCTCACCCCTTTTACCCTGCAACCCAAACCACCCCATGGATAATCATTCCCCCCCCCCTCCACTATCTTTCCCAGCTGTGAAATTGCCAAGTTGGCAATCCCACAATTCCCTAAGCTCATATCGACGACCAAGATGACCCAAACAAGTACCAAGAAAGATCAATGGCCAAGATGGAAGCTGTGAATCACTTTACAAACAAAACACACACCCCTTTTATGTGTGTTCAACAGAAAACAACAAGTGAGAGAAGAAAAAGAAGAGCCTATCGATTTTTTTTTCTCTATATAGCTTTAGTAAAGCCATGTGGCAGATAAGTTATTTTTTAAGTAGTTTATCTAGTGAGTTTGAACAGTACTTTTCAGTGTTTTTTTAAAGTTAAAAGCTTTTTTATGTACTTGTACTTTGATTAATTAAATGAAATTTAACTAAATTTGCTTTAACTTTGTGTTCTTTAATGTTAAAGGCTACTTAAACCTTTTAAAAACTTATCACTTTAAGCTAACCAAATATCTGTCTTTATAAAACATGTTCACCAAAATTTCAAGAAAACTACAAGAAGATAAGGGTGAGGGACTGTTGCATTCAAAGCTTGGATGAATAAGCTAACATGGAAGGCTTATTGGGTTTTTCAGCTTAATTTTGACTTATTTATAAGCCAAGGGTAGGGATTTAGAGCTTATTAGGCTTCACAAGAGCCTTTTTGTGAAAAGGATTAAAGGTACTTTTCTTTCAAAATTTTGCTTATTTACTGTAGCAATAAGCTTTTTAGCTTATTTTCTTAGCTTATTTCATGTTATTATGGCTATGATGTATATTCAAAGCGTGCTTTATAGCCTTTTCATGTTCAAATTCAATAAGGAATTTTAGGATTAAACTGTTGCACAGTAGTTACAACTTCCCTACTTATTTTTCACTTTTAAAGGGCTTATTTGCTTTTCTTTTTGTCTTTTATATGTCTTAAATAGTTTAAGTAGGGTTAGTATTTAAAAAAAATTCAGTTTAAGTCACCTTTCATAAGTTTTTAAGCCCCTTTTAAAAATTAAGGGGGTGTTTGGCATAAGAGTAAAAATGGGTCAAAATGGTTTTAAGTATGGGTTAAAGTCATTATGAGTTTAAGCTTAAGTTTTAAGTGGTTTTTGGGCTGTTGGAAAGTATTTAAGTTGAAAATTGTTTTTTTCACAGTTTTTACAAACACTTTTGAAACTTGAAATTGTTTAAGAATACCAAATGTGCTTATTTGGTTAAGCACGTTGTGATGTGAGATTTAAAGTCAAAAAGGTGTGTTTTGTGGTGTTAAAAAAGGCTGTAACAAGTCCTTTGTCTTTTGACTTTGGTAAGTAAAAATTCACCAAGTTTTTAGTGTCACAGTTTTAAAAAAATCCAACATCCTTTTTCACCATCAAAAATAAGCAAGCTAAAATGGATTTTAAAGGCTGAAAATTGGTGCACAAGCCCATTTGCTAAAGTACTCCATCTATTTGAGCTTATTTTCCTATTTAGAGCTTATTTGACAGCTTTTTGAAAGCTGTCAAATAAGCCCTTGAGATTAGCCTTAAAGCTCCCCTGGTGCAAAGTTCAAATTCCCGGCCGACTTTGTAGTCGTAGACTTTGATGCCGATCCCCGAGTACCCCTAATTCTCGGAAGATCCTTCTTAAAGACCGGACGTGCTTTGATCGATGTTTACGAAGGAGAATTAACTCTTCGTGTTGGAAAAAGAAGCCGTAACATTCAATCTCGATCACACTTCGAGATACTCCTCAAATTATACTGATATGCGGCAAACACGCGAATCGACGTCATTGAAATGGCTTGTGAGGAGTATTCTCAAGAAGTTCTCGGTTTCTCCGATGTGATCGCGAGTGGCAATCCCACTCCTTATTATGACCCGATCGTTTCTACCTCTTCTCCGACCCTCACTCCCTTCGGGGATAGTGATTTTCTTCTCGAGGAAGTCGACGCTTTCCTCGCTCTTGAAGATGATCCAACTTCACCGGAAGTTGATCACTCTTATTACGACTCGGAGGGGGACATTCTTCTTCTTGAAGCATTTCTCAATGATGATCCATCATTACCCCCTCCCACTCAAGGAAATTATTTGCCTGAAATTCGAAAAGAACTTAAAGTTTGTGAAGCTAAAAATGATAAATCTTCAATTGATGAACCTCCCGAGGTCGAACTCAAGGACTTACCTCCTCATCTTGAGTACGCATTTTTGGAGGGTGACGACAAGTTGCCCGTCATAATTGCTAAAGACTTGAGTGTCGAGGAAAAAGCCGCTCTCATAAAGGTTTTGAAGTCACACAAGCGAGCCATCGCTTGGAAACTCTCCGACATTAAGGGTATTAACCCGGAATTTTGTACTCACAAGATTCTTATGGAAGAGGACTACAAACCGGCGGTCCAACATCAAAGACGGGTGAATCCGAAAATCCACGATGTCATCAAAAAGGAGGTTGAAAAACTTCTTGACGCCGGATTAATTTACCCGATCTCGGATAGTCCTTGGGTGAGCCCCGTACATTGCGTACCGAAAAAAGGTGGCTTTACCGTTGTTGAAAATGATGAAAACGAGTTAATTCCTACTCGATTGGTTACGGGATGGCGTGTATGCATTGACTACCGAAAGTTAAATGACGCCACCCGTAAAGACCACTTTCCATTACCGTTTATGGATCAAATGCTTGAAAGACTAGCGGGAAACGAATACTATTGTTTTCTCGATGGTTTCTCGGGTTACTTTCAAATTCCCATCGACCCTCATGATCAAGAAAAGACCACATTCACGTGTCCTTATGGAACGTTCGCCTACCGTCGCATGCCTTTCGGCTTATGCAATGCACCGGGCACGTTCCAAAGGTGTATGATGGCTATCTTTCATGATATGATCGAAAAAACGATGGAAGTCTTTATGGACGACTTTTCGGTCTTTGGGAATTCATTCAGAAATTGCCTCTCTCGTATAGACAAGATGCTCAAAAGGTGTGAAGACACCAATCTTTGTCTAAATTGGGAAAAGAGTCATTTTATGGTTAAGGAAGGTATTGTCCTTGGCCATAAGATTTCCAAAAATGGGATTGAGGTCGATAAAGCCAAAGTCGATGTGATTGCTAAGTTACCTCATCCCACCACCGTCAAGGGTGTTCGGAGTTTTCTCGGTCATGCCGGTTTCTACCGACGGTTCATGAAAGATTTTTCAAAAATTTCCCAACCGATGACTCATCTTCTTGAGAAAAATACTCTGTTCATCTTCTCCGATGAATGTATTCAAGCTTTTGAAACGTTTAAGAAAAAACTTATCGAAGCTCCAATTGTGATTGCCCCCGATTGGGACTTACCCTTTGAGCTTATGTGCGATGCAAGCGACTTTTCCATAGGTGCGGTCTTGGGGCAACGTCATGAAAAGCACTTTAGGCCTATACACTATGCTAGTAAAACAATGACCGAGGTGGAATCGCATTACACCACGACGAAGAAAGAAATGCTAGCCATGGTGTACGCCTTCGAAAAATTCCGGTCTTACCTCATCTTGAACAAAAGCATTGTGTATACGGATCACTCCGCCCTTAAATATCTCTTTGCTAAAAAAGATTCCAAGGCGAGATTGCTTCGGTGGGTTCTCCTCCTTCAAGTGTTCAAATTCAAAGTAATTGACACAAAAGGAGCCGAGAATCTCGCGGTCGATCATCTTTCCCGATTAGAAAATCCTTATGAAAATGTGCTCGACCCAAAGGAGATAAATGAAAAGTTTCCTCTTGAGACACTGATAAGTGTAAAATACACATATCCGTTTGTACCTAAAATAACCCAATTAAACCCAAAACAGACCAAAAATATGCTTGTATTTGTGTTTTGTGTGTGCAGGTATGGATAAGTCAAAAATCACAAGAAAACAGTCAAAAGCGAGCAAACACGGACACGAGAATCAAAAGAGTACAAAGCCGAAGCCCCAAAAGACCAAAGCCTTAGCCAATTTTCATCTTCAAGGGCCATTCTTGCAATTTCCGAAAGTTATTTATAACTTGAAAGAGAGAAAAGAAAGACGAGGGCCAAATGTGCAATCCTTCCAAACTACAACAGTTTTAACTGTCAAAAAAAGGAGCGGGAACTCCTTTTACTATTCATCGTCTCCCCCAGTTTCACCCCCATGGTAAAACAAGGGGCAAATCAAAATTAGAGGGTGCGTTGGTCAATTCAAGGAAGCGCAAGCACAAATGAAGGGTCAAATTAGTCTAATCAAGGGGATACTTATCCTAGCCCAAGCTCAAAGGCCACGTAATCAATTAAAGAAGCACAAGTTTATGTGGGTTTTGTGCTAAATTCACTCACAAAACTAACACAAACGTCACATCAAGGGAATGACACGCTGGCGATCCTTAGATACACACATCTTGATCAAACGGCTACAATTGATGATCAAATGATGGAAGCAATGAATGGCAGAGATTGAAAGATTGAAAAGCAGGGCTAGAGGTCCTAGAAGCTTCAGCTGGGCACTATAAAAAGACCTCACTTCTCACACACACATCATCTAGGTTTTAGTAGTCGATTCTAGTTTTTATATAATTTTTAGCTTAAATTCGTATTTTTACTTAAATGTTCTTGTAATTTCCTTTTCTAGTAATGTAATTCAGTTTTCAATTAATGAAATTCAGTTTTAATTTGTTATAAGCTCTTCTTATTTTCAACCTTTAAGCTCTCTTAATAAGCTAAAATTGTCTCAATAAGCTACTCATAAGCTCTTTCAGTCTATAAGCTGAAATAGAGCTGTTTGAATTCAGTATTAACCTTATCTAAACCTTAAATCAGTTAAACCTATTATGGATCTTATTGTATCTAAGCTTTTGGAAGGGGATCTTACCTTGGAAGAGATCCCAAGGACTTATACTCTAGCTTATTCATAAGCTAGAGAGCTTGTAGCTGCCTTAACTGGTCCTCTTGTTTAGCTAATGGAGTTTTTGTAAGTTCTTTCCATTTTACCTTTAAATTCTAGTTTTAAATTTTGATATTATTGCTTGCTATGTCTAGATCTGTTTATTTGCTTATTCTCTTTGCTTGTTAGTGTTTAAATGTCTCTTCTAGTACTTATTAGTTGTTTGTCTTCATCTGTTTTTGCTTAAGTAGTTATAGATCTTTAGTTATCAATTTCTGTCATAAAAACTCATAAAATCCAAAAACATTAGTTTAATTAGTTAAGATCTTAGATTAAAGCTTATTCAGTTGTTTAATCATGATTGTTAAGTTTGTTTTAAGCTAGTTTTTATCTGGTATTTAGCAATTGTTCATTAGATTTCTCTTAAAAACATTTTCTCAAATCTGTCATTTCAGTTAAGGTAGTTTTGGTTAGTGCACTCTTAATTTGTCACTAAGCAGTATTAACATAAGTTAATACTGCTGAGTTTTTACACTACCAGTACTAACTTCTAAGTTAGTACTGCTTTTACAAGTTAGTACTGTTAGCTTTAAATTCAGTAGGATTAAGTTTAGCTTTAGCTTATAAAGAATTTAGTTTTAGTTGTCATTTTCTAGCTTATTTCATTGCTTAATTTTGTTTTTTTTCAAAAGTCAAGTCACACCTACTGCACTTTCTCTTTGAAAGTACTGCTGAATATTTACACTACCAGTACTAACCCATTAGTACTGCAGTGTCATAGCTTAAGTTTTTAGATAATTTTAGGATTTAGCTTATCAAATTCAGTAGAATTTAAGTTTTAATATAGCTTAATACATTTTAAGTCTTAATTTTCAATTTCTAGCTTATTTTCTTAGTTTAATTTAGCTGTCAAAAGTCTTAAAAAACCTGAAAACTCCAAAAACAGTACTTAGAGTCCTTAGAATTTAAATTTGTTAATTTAGCTTATGGGTATAGATTTTCCAGCTTAATTAGATAGCTTATGGGTAGTTTAATAAGTCTTCAAAGTTTTAGAGTCTAATTTAGCTTTATAAAGTTTTTATCTTGCTTGGATCTTGAGTTTCTTTGCTTATTTCCTGAGTTTGCTTACTTCATGATCAATTTCAGTAGTATAAAAGTAGTTTAAGCTTTAGTTTCTTTTCATTTATAAAATAAGCATATCATAAGCTCTTTAGAACTTCTTTCCTTTTTCATTTTGATCTAGTTTTGAGTTTTCTATAGCTTATTTTCTAAAACCAAGGGATAAGCCCTCCTTTCTGTAACAGCTTAAAGATAAGCTCTTTTAGAGCTTATTTGAGAGTTTCAACCCTAGTAGCCTTTATTAATCTTGTTCCCCCTGTCTTCCTTTACAACTTTGCTTCTTTGAGTTTTTCATTTTAAGCTCTTTAAAATTTCGAATGCTTATTGGACTTAGTTTGTTGTCGGGATAGATTCTCAGGGTAGAAAGTGTAACTTTTCGATTTTCATTGTTTTTCAGTTAGTCCCTCCGTTAGTTTCTTAGGTATTTGCACCATTAGTCCTTAGTTAAGTTTCTAATTAAGTTTATTAGATTTAATTAGTAATTAGGTTTAATTTTTAATTAGTTTAATTAAACTTTTATAAGAAGTTAAAAATTAGGGCTTTTGTTTTTAATAATCTTTGGCAATTTTTCTTTATCTAGAAAAATTTTAGTTTACATTTTTAGGATTTAAAATTTGTTTATTTGCTTAATTGTCATTATTTGTTGCTTCTTAATTAGTAGTAATAGCTTATCCAAAATATCTTTGCTCCATTCAAATCAGGATCCGAACCTAAACGTGGTTTCAATTTCACTAGTCATTGGGGAAACGACCCGGGTGATCATACTTGCCCGGTTTAATATACGTATTATATATTATATTATATATATTTTTGAGAGTGAATTTTATCAAGGGTAACTTGGTAATTTTCTTAATTTCTCTTTTAAAGTATTATATTATATATATATTTAACGTGTGTAAAACTAGCAATCAGTTTTTGGCGCCGCTGCCGGGGACTAGTGTTTACGATTCCTACGTTTTTGTTTGTTGATTTGGTTTGAAGATCCTTTCGTCCTCGAAAGTTTCATTCTTGTTTTTAAAATTCAAAAATAAAAAAAAATTCAAAAATATAAAAAGTAAAAAATATTTTCATTTTCTTTTTAGTATAAGTAAAAGAAAAAAAAATAGAAAAATCAAAAACATAAAAAAATTGTCCTTTAAAAAAGAAATAAAATAAACAAAGTTGGTAATCGAACACCAACAAATAATATCTTCTATTGAGATATTATCATTTCAATTTCCGGTGAACTTGCAATTGTTCCCAAATCGTAATCAAAGATTTAACACTTACCTTTTGTGTCACTACCAAGTACGGCTCACCTTGAAAAGCAATTTTCAAGAGCTACCGTGAAGTAGTTGATTATTTGGTTTAAGTCTCTTTCGTGTAACCGTTAAAATAATTTGTTAAAAAAAAAAAAAAAATTAGTGTAAAGTTTTGCTTTTTAATTGTTAGTTTTTCTTTTTATGCGCACTCGTTCGCAATCTCGTAGACGTCGTCAACAACAAACTCTTCCGGTTGAACCAATTGTTGAACAAAACGTTGTTCCAATGGCCGACAATCGAACGATGGCCCAAATGTTACAAGCACCCATCGAGGGGTATGAAGAGAATCTATAGTTTGTCCCACCGATCAATGCCAACAATTTCGAGCTTAAGCAACCTTTAATCAATCTTGTGCAAAGTAATAAGTTTACGGGTAGACAAGATCCCCACAATCACCTTCGATTTTTTAACAAAGTCACTTCAACGTTTAGACATCCAGAAGTTCCGAACACTTCGATTAAGCTTTTGCTTTTTCCTTTTTCTCTAGACGGTGAAGCCCGAGATTGGTTAGACAAGGAACCTCCTAGATCAATTCTCACATGGGACGACCTTGTTTCAAAATTCATAAACCAATACTTCCCACCTTCAAAAACCACTTACTATCGGAATGAGATCATTACTTTTTATCAAAAACCAAACGAAGCCTTTAATGAAGCATGGGAACGTTTTAAAGGACTCCTTCGTCAATGTCCTCACCATGGCTTTTCGGAACTTCACCAACTCGATACTTTTTACAACTCTTTGAATTCAAACGATCAAGATGCCTTAGATTCTGCAGCAGGTGGCAATTTCTTGGACAAGATGCCTCAAGAAGGTTTAGCGATTATTGAAAGCAAGTCAAAAGTTCGTTACTCTAGAAGTCGTGCTAATGATTCAAGAGTGAGTACGGATGCTCCTCTTTCTAATTCTTCATCTTCTAATAATTCTTTTGATATGCAACAAATAGCCGCTTCTCTCGAGGATAAGATGACCATCAAGATGAACCAAATGATGAATCAAATGAAAGCTTTAGTTGTTACTACTCCTGCACCAGTCAAAGCAGTTGAGGAAGTATGTGTCACTTGTGGATCAAATCACCATTTTAACCTTTGTCCGTTAACTCGAGGTGGAAACGATTTTCCCGTTTTTCATGACAATATTCAACAATTTCAACAAACTGCAGCTGTTGGCAATTTTCTCCAAAGAAACCAACCTACCAATTTGGCAAGTCAAATGAAGCCACCGGGTTTCAATCAACCGAATGTCCAAACCAACCAAAACCGATACCAAGGAACCAATTCTAATTTCAACCAAAACCGTGGAGGAAACTTTAATCAAAACCGTCAAAACAACCAAAATCAAGTTTATCAAGCTCCACCATACCAAACACCAACCAACCAACCACCAATCAATCAAGTTTTACCTTACCAACCTCCAACAAATAGTGTGTCTAAAACGGAATTTGAAAATTATTCTAAAGCTAATGATGCGAACATGAATAATTTGCAAATGAAGTTGGATAATTTTCAAAATGATTTTCAAAGAGTTTACAATGAGTCTCAAAAGAAGCAAGATGATTTTCAGAAAATGATGCTCGGTTTCATGCAAAGTTATCATAGCAATCAACCTTCAAGTTCAAGTTCTTTACCAAGCAATACCATTCCAAACCCAAGGAATGAAGCCAAGGCAATTACAACTCGTAGTGGTGTTTCATACGATGGACCTCCAATTCCACCGCCGGTGGTGGAAAAGGAAAGAGAGGTGACAAAGGATACGGAGCTACCAAGCACCGAAGACATCCAACCTCCATTAGTCCAAGAACAAACCAAAGACAAAGAACCAATCGAAGAACCTTCTTTCGTTGCCAACAAAGCCAAACCTAATTTGCCTTACCCATCGAGACTCAACAAAGAGAAGATTCGTGAAAAGGATGATATCCTAGCTTCAAAGTTTATGGAAATCTTCCGTAATCTTCATTTTGAGCTAAGTTTCGCGGATGCTCTCATTCATATGCCAAAGTTTGCTCCGATGTTCAAAAAGATGCTCAATAACAAAGACAAGTTAATTGAGTTAACCAAAACACCGTTGAATGAAAATTGTAGTGCGGTTGTCCTTAAAAAGCTTCCAGAAAAGCTAGGTGACCCCGGTCGATTTCTCATTCCTTGTGATTTTTCAGAGTTCGATAGTTACTTAGCCCTTGCCGATTTAGGTGCTAGTATCAATCTCATGCCTTTATCCATTTGGAAAAAGCTTCAACTCTCAGGCCTAACCGAAACAAAAATGGTATTAGAATTAGCAGACCGTACAATTTCCAAACCAACCGGTGTAGCAGAAAATGTTTTTGTCAAAGAGTAGGAAGTTTTACTTTCCCGCCACTTTGTTGTGCTTGATTTTATAGCCGATCCTCGAGTACCATTGATACTCGGGCGACCCTTTCTTAGGACCTCAAGCTAATATTTCGATGTTTTACGAAGGAGAGATTACTCTTAGGAATGATGATCAATCATTAACCCTTAAATGTGGTGATGCACCTTCCATTTCATACAACAATCTCGAATCATTGAAGAAGGTTGATCTAATCGATGTTACTTGTGAAGAGTACTCACAAGAAGTACTTGGATTTTCCGATTCCGTTTCTTACAACAATCCTTCTCCGCCACTTTGATCCATTGTTTCTACTTCATCTCCAACACTCACTCCTTTTGATGAAAGTGATTTTCTACTCTTTGAAGAAGCCGATGCTTTCATAGCAATCGATGAGAACCAGTTCACCATTTCAATGCTACGTACAATGATCCCGAGGGTGACATCTCATTCTCGAGCACTCTCAACAATGAACCCGTTACCTCAACCAAACCAAGGGATAATTTACCCGTAAATCAAAAGATCTTAAAGTGTTGAATCCAAAAGACATCTTCATTAGAATATGCTACTTCTTATGAACCAAAAGATAAAAATTCCCGAAAAGTCGAGCTTAAAGAGTATACCTCCGTCATCTCGAAGTATGCGTTCTTAGAGGAAAATACCAAGCTTTCCAGTCATAATTCAAAGATTTGGAGCCAAGAAAGAAAAGACCTTACTCATTAAATTTTGAAAAAATCTAAACAAGCAATGCTTGGAGAACTTTCCGATATCAAAGGCATAGATCCAAGTTTGCTCACACAAAATTCCTTTTAAAGATGATACCAACCTTCAGTCCAACATCAAAGGAGGGTTAACCCTAAAATCCACGACGTCATCAAGAAAGAAGTAGAAAAACTTCTTGACGCGGGATTGATTTATCCAATCTCGGATAGTCCATGGTTAGTCCAGTCCATTGTGTGCTAAGAAAAGTGTATTACCGTTTTTACCGTTGTCACAAACGAAGAAAATGAGCTGGTGCCTACAAGACTAGTCACGGGATGGAGAGTTTGTATCGATTATCGAAAGTTAAACGAAGCAACTTGTAAAGACCATTTTCCGTTACCATTCATGGACCAAATGTTAGAACGATTAGCCGGCAATGAGTTTTATTGTTTCTTAGATGGTTTTTCAGGGTATTTTCAAATCCCCATTGAACCTAAAGATCAAGAAAAAACTACTTTTACGTGCCCATACGGAACTTTCGCGTACCGTCGTATGCCATTCGGTTTGTGCAATGCACCCGGAACTTTCCAACGTTGTATGATGGCCATTTTTCACGATATGATAGAGAAAACAATGGAGGTTTTTATGGACGATTTTTCAGTTTTTGGAGATTCTTTTTCCTCGTGTCTTGCCAATTTAGATAGAATGCTTAAAAGGTGTGAAGACACCAAATTAGCACTAAATTGGGAAAAGAGCCATTTCATGGTTAAAGAAGGCATTGTTTTAGGACATAAGATCTCTAGAAAAGGAATTGAAGTCGATAAAGCCAAAGTTGATGTCATTTCTAAGCTTCCTCACCCAACAACCGTCAAAGGAATTCGAAGTTTTCTCGGGCATGCGGGATTCTATCGAAGATTTATCAAAGACTTTTCCAAAATCTCTCGACCCATGACCCATCTTTTAGAGAAAAACACTCCTTTCATTTTTTCGGAAGATTGCATTCTTGCCTTTCAAACATTGAAAAAGAAGCTAACCGAAGCTCCAATTCTCATTGCTCCAAATTGGGATCAACCTTTTGAAATCATGTGCGATGCAAGTGATTATGCAATCGGTGCGGTCCTAGGGCAAAGAATTGAGAAGCATTTCCGACCAATTCATTATGCTAGCAAGACGATGACTGAAGCAGAAACTAATTACACAACAACCGAGAAAGAGATGCTTGCAGTTGTTTATGCTTTCGAGAAGTTTCGATCATATCTAATCATGAACAAGAGTGTTGTTTATACGGACCACTCCGCTTTGAAATACCTTTTCAACAAGAAAGACGCCAAAGCAAGATTGCTTCGATGGGTCTTACTTCTTCAAGAATTTGATTTTAAGGTTATCGATACCAAGGGAGCTGAAAACTATGCAGCTGATCACCTCTCTCGTCTTGAAAACCCTTACGAAAATGTTTTTGATCCAAAAGAGATTACCGAGACTTTTCCTTTAGAGACTTTAAGTGTGTTAACTTCCAAAGACCAAAGTACCCCGTGGTTTGCCGACTTTGCTAACTACCACGCGGGGAAATTCATAAAAAAAGGAATGACGACTCAAGAGAAAAACAAATTCTTTAAAGATGTAAAACATTATTTTTGGGATGACCCTTTTCTTTTCAAGACTTGTGCGGATCAAATAATCCGAAGGTGTGTAGATGGCAAAGAAGCTTTCGAAATTCTCGAAGCTTGTCATAGTGGACCCACCGGGGGACACTATGGAGCCAACTTTACCGCCAAGAAGATTTTTGATGCCGGTTTTTATTGGCCTACCATTTATAAGGATGCCTACGAATTTGTCAAAACTTGTGATGCTTGTCAAAAACAAGGCAAAATCTCTCAACGTGATGAGATGCCTCAAAATGCAATCCAAGTTTGTGAAATTTTCGATTTATGGGGTATCGATTTTATGGGACCTTTTCCGTCATCTAGGGGTAACAAATATATTCTAGTAGCAGTAGATTATCTTTCCAAGTGGGTTGAAGCGAAAGCGCTCCCTACCAACGATGCTAGGGTAGTTGTTAAGTTCTTAAAATCCCTTTTCTCCCGATTCGGTGCTCCGAGAGCAATCATAAGCGATCGTGGGACCCATTTTTGTAACGACAAATTTGATAAAGTTATGTCTAAATATGGTGTCACCCATCGTCTTTCGACTCCTTACCATCCTCAAACGAGTGGTCAAGTTGAAGTCACGAATCGAGGTCTCAAAAGAATTTTAGAGAGGACGGTAGGAGAAAACCGTGCCTCATGGTCCGACAAACTAGATGATGCATTATGGGCTTTCAGAACCGCTTATAAGACTCCGATAGGATGTACTCCATATAAGTTAGTCTATGGAAAAGCGTGTCACTTACCAGTTGAGCTAGAACACAAAGCATATTGGGCTCTCAAGCATGCCAACTTCGATTTAAAGACCGCGGGCGATCATCGAAAGCTTCAGCTCAATGAACTTAGCGAGCTTCGTGATCAAGCTTACGAGAATTCATTAATCTACAAGGAGAAGACAAAGAAGCTACACGATTCCAAGATAAAGAACCGAATCTTCAATGTTGGTGATCAAGTCTTGCTTTTCAACTCCCGATTAAAGATTTTCTCCGGAAAGCTCAAGTCCCGTTGGTCCGGACCTTTCACAATCACCGAAGTTTATCCTTATGGCACTGCCAAGTTGTCTCATGCCGATGGTTCTAATTTCAAAGTCAATTGCCACCGTCTTAAGCACTACTATGGAGGGGATACACCACCATTGGTTATCCCGGACCTCCAGACTTTCCCTAAGGACAACTAAATTCAGGGATCGAGTCGAGCTTGCGACTCGGTGATAAAAAACAAGCCGCTTCGTGGGAGTTCACCCCATGCTTATCCTTTCTATTTTCTTTCTATTTTCTTATCTAATGTGTTGTGTTGAGAGAGGCTTGTTCTCTTTCCGATTTCTCGATGTTTGTTGCTTGTTTGTTGTGATTTTTGTAGGATCAAACCAACAAATTCTTTGAAGCCTCTCGTGTCCGGTGGATGTATCCCGTTCTACTCGAGCTTCTCATCCTTTGTGTGAAATTAGTTTGGGGAGATCCATATCCTTTCATCATTATCGATTAACGTTTATCTTTGCATACTTCATAAACGGCTTAGATTTTCGTTTTTTTTTTAGAGACCCGACTTTTAAATTGAGGGACAATGTTTCGGTTTTAGTTTGGGGGACGGAATATATCGATTTGATGTTGCTTGCTTATTGTTTTGTTCTCACGTACCCGTTTTTCCCACAAAAATAGAAAAAAATTTAAATTTTTAGTTAACATTTAAAAAAAAATATAAAAAAAAATAAAAAAAAAGTTAAGATCAAAAGTGTATGTTTTCCGTTGGTAGATATAAGGACGTTATTTTCGACCCGATCGTTACGTGTAGAGTTCTAGCTTTCTTCCTTAACAATTAATGATGATAGTTTGTGCTAGTCTCATGTAGACTTTAAACATGCATAGACTTGAATCATTAGTAAATGATAAGCTTTGTGCTAATCTCAAGTAGATTTTTCTTAACTATGCCGAGTTGGATGTTATATAGGCTAAGTATTTGCAAATTTCTTTTGTGAAGAAGAACAAGAGAAAATGATTGTTATTTTATAAGTCATGACGCTAAACGTAGATTAGTAGTTTCTTTCAAGCTCATTATGTATCTAATGTGCGCTTTTTCTCCCATTAGCTTGTTTCACTTTAACTATGAAATGTTTAACTAAATGAGTTGTTTGGTTTTTTGGTTAATAATTAGTTAAATAGAAGTTTTTTAAGCTTCCTTTGTGATTAGGATGAGTACATCCGGAATACTTATTTGGCTTAAAAAAAAATAATAATAATAAAAGTATCTCTGCCGATTACTTTATCGTGGTCGGGAGGCGTGGCCGATGTTGGAGTTTTCATATTAGGTAGAGTCGGTGTATAATATGTTTGAATACCTCTTGTCGACTCGCTTATCGATGTGGCTTCGAGCTTAAAAGGCACCGGTTTTACTTTATAATCCGAGTCGAAATATGTGTGCTACATCTTGTCGGAGGCGTGGCGATGTTGTAGCCTACTAAAGGACTGAGGTTTATTAATGTGCTTAATTTTCTGTCTTACTTTGATGCCTTAAAGAGCCTTTAAGGGTATATGGTGCAAATGAGATTATCCATTTACAGGTCTTAAAGAGCCTTCGGTATTTGACAAGAATGGTGTCTTGCATAAGTAGCCTAATAAAAGCAAATTTGGTTGCCTCGATGTGATTTTATTCGCATTGCATTTGATCTTTTGAAAAGGGGTAGGAGATAATTAATGGTTTCGGCTTACCATTTACACTTTTTTTTGGAATTAATAAGATATCGAAACAAAGGTCTTAAAGAGCCTACGGGTATCTGACTTAATACAATACCGGGGATACAAAAGTAGGATTTTCGGGAGGAAAAGTAAGTACCAATTAGTATTTATGTGTAGTGTTGTGTTGACTTGTAATTAACAATGATCTTGTTTTTTTAAGCTTAGCATGGGAGAGAAGGGAAAAATCGTGGGATGATAAAGTTAGCTTTTAGACACTTAATGTGCTTTTTATTCTATGATCCTAAAACTTCCAATGAGGTGATGAAATCCAAAACATTATGTCTCAACACAAATAAGTTTTCGTTAGGTATCGTTATTATCAGATAAATCATAAAAGTGGAAAATCTTTGAAAATGGGAAATCAGGTGTTTTATAACTTGTGATCTCTTATCTCTCTAAACAAAAATCTTTGCTTCTTTTCTAAGGTTTAGTTTGGGATTTTTTGTTGGGTATTTGGGTATACGGCTATTGTGATATTGCGTGTAGGACACGTAATCATTTAGTGCTGGAGGAATTTTGATAGGTGTTGTAAAATACACATATCCATTTATACTAAAAATAACCAAATAAACCAAAACAGACCAAAAAATGGAAAAGCTTTGCTTGTATTTGTGTTTTGTTGTGCAGGTTACCAGGATAAGTCAAAAATCACAATGGAAAACAAGTCAATAGCTGAGGCATGCAAACACGGACCGAGAATCAAAAAGAGTACAAAGCCGAAGCCCCAAAAGGACCAAAGCTTAGCAATTTCATCTTCAGGGCCATTCTTGCTATTTCTAAAAGTTATTTATAACTTGAAAGAGAGGGAAAGAAAATTCAAGGACAAATATGCAAACTTCCAAATACAACGTTTTAAACTGTGAAAAAGGAGCGCGGAACCCCTTTTATGTTCATCTTTCTCTTCTTCATTTCACCCCATGTAAAAATAAGGGGCAAACTCAAAATTAGATGGGTGCGGTGGTCAATTCAACGGGAGTGCAACCACAATATGAAGGGTCAAATTAGTAATCAAGGGGATACTTATCTCAGCCCAAGCTCAAAAAGGCCACGTCATTCAAATAAAGACGCACAAATTTTGCTGGGGTTTTTAACCACTAAGATTGTTTTCCCGAGGCTTATTAATGTCACCCCGGCCCAACCCGTTTCTTTCCTTCACATCCGGTCTTTCTCTTTCCTTCTTCTCTCATCTCTCACATCTACTCTCTCTTAGTCTCTCTCACATCCACTCACACTTCTCATTACACACATGTTCATGATGCATGAATGCCACCTGTATCTCATTACATATCTTTCTTATTTTCTTATTTGGATGTATATTCTTCTCTTTACATATCTTTCTTAGTTTTTTTCTGCTCTTTCCGTCCGCCGTAATCACATCTGTAAGTAGTGTTGTTAGATTGTTGTTTTTCTTTGTTCAAAGTAGTGTTACTGGATTGTTGTTCCACTTTGTTGATTAAATGTTGTATCGATCTTCGTTTCTTTTTGTATTGATATTGTGGTTCTATCAATCCTTTAATTTTTAGTTTGTATGTTTAGGGTTATTAGGTTTTCTTTCTAAATTCCTATTTTCCCTTTTCTGGTTGTTGATTCGTAGGTTTCTCAATTTAATCAATCCTTTGACTCTTAGTTTCTAAGTTTAGGATTATTGGGTTCCGCCTTTAAATTCCTATTTTCCCTTTCTCGATTATTGTCAACGTTGAAATTAGTTTTGAAATTAGTTTGTGGGTTTTTGGATGAAATCATGAGTCATATAGATTGCATACATCCTGCTGAGGATGAGGGTGATGGTGGTTCTGTTTCGGGAGACAGTTTTGCGTTTCAACAAAGCGGTCATAGGCGGGAATTGCCACGTCCGGATGTTCACACAGTTAGTATTGGGGGAAATGTCACCCCGCCTTTGTCAAATGAGAACCATGAGGTGTTGGATAATGATGAGGATCATCGTGTTACTGTTTCGGGAGACAGACGAAATGTCAGTATGCGTTCGTCAACTGAGACCCATGATGTGTTGGATACAACGATGGTGCCTCTTTCAACAGTTTTTGAACGTTTTAGAAATTTGGGGTCCAAGGCCTTTGATCGGCAAACTACAGATGATGAGGATCATCGTGGTCCTGTTTCGGGAGACAGAGGAAATGTCAGTATGCGTTTGTCAACTAAGACCCATCATGTGTTGGATACAACCACCGTCCCTCTTTCAAAAGTTTTTGAACGTTTTAGAAATTTGGAATTCAATGCATTTGATCGGCAAACCACAGAAGATCGAGAGATTCAAACAGCAACTGCTGGGGCTGCAGGTTATTATATCTTCTGTTCACTTTTTCTTTTATAGTGACCATTTTATCGGCCATTCTCATGTATTAGTGTTCATGTTATGTCAGGTGTTGGGAGTCACGTTGGTTCGCCTTCTGCAATAGCACCCGTTAACCATGCATACTTATGTCTAAATGTTACGGATTGCGTTATTAGACCCGCTATCATACCTTTTCTAAACAGCAGACTGGAAAATGCGTATCAGAGTCACGCACGGGGAGATAATTCAAATACTATTGATCTTATGTCTCCACACAATGAAGGTATAATTTTTTTTAAATTACTTTCTTTGATGCTTTAGATGTGATTTGTATTAAAGTTTCTGGCATTGTATACTCTCTGTAATTGACAGTGCCTGTTTCAGGCGAATGTTCGACTTCTGTGACTGAACATACAGTCGAATTGAGTTGTCTACAATCTGCAACGTCTGACGCGTCTTCTTCCAGTAGATATGCATCGAGGCGGTCATTGGCTCATGGTAACTTTTTTTTGTTTTAGTTTTCTTTAAATGTACTCTTATTTAGGAGATTTTGTTAAAAGATCTGTAACTATCTTTTAACAACCTACTTGGTTTAATTTTTTTGCAGAGCGAACGCCGTCTTATATAGATTTAGGCGACTGTAACCAACAGTGTCACCAGTCACCACTTAGTGGTTCTATTGGGTATAACGATCCTTAAAAATAACAACTATGGGAGACGAGCTGAATACCATCTAATTTGTGGAGGAGAAAAATCATATATGGCCCATACCCTGATCCTCTCATTTATTCAACACGCATTTTAAATCAAACACCCATTTTAATAGAGCAAATTTGAGCTTCATAATTCAAATGTGCAATGACATCTTTCGGGCAAAATTGACAACAATCAGTTAAACATGGGAAGAGGCCTTACGGTATTCAAAATATTTAGCAGATTTATCACTAGATGGATCCCAGGTCCTAAAAGGTCCGGCCATCCCACAGGTTTCTACACTGTATAATTTGACATAACGCAACGCGATGTTGGCTAACAGACTGTGGAAAATTTGGACTCAAATACGAAGAGACATTTAAAACCTCGAAATGGTATAGGCCTGATTACAATGTACTCGTATACTATTAATGAGTTGGTGAGGCTCTTAGTAACAACACGTGACTGGAACAATCATGAAGATACCAAGCTTACAAATTATACTTTAAACAAGGGGTTCCGTGGAAATGACATTCCCAAACTTCTGATGTTTTGGAGAGGGAATTTTTGAAGATGCCAAAAAAGTCGACAGACACGTTTGTATGGTATCATTGAGATCAGAGACGTCATTAACCCTCCGAGAAATACAAAACTACTCAATCATATATGGTCATTACATGTTCCTTTGTTGTTTTGTCTTCGTGAACCGGATCTAACCGTAGATTTAGATTCTGGAATCCAAGAGATGGTAGACGGTACGAAAAGAGTAAAATACACATATCCGTTTGTACCTAAAATAACCCAATTAAACCCGAAACATACCAAAAATGGCAAAAATATGCTTTTCTATTGTGTGTTTTTGTTTGGCTGTGCGATAAGTCAAAACGGGCAAGCACGGCATTTTCTTGGATAAGTACAGAATCAGAAGAGTACAAAGCCAGCAAATCAAAGCCCTAGCCATTTCTCGTTATAAAGCCACATAGGACCAATCTTGCAATTTCCAAAAATTTTAATATAACTAAGAAAGAGAAAAAAGAAAAGTCATGGACCAAATTTGTAAATCTTCCCCAAAATTTCAGACATTTTTAATCTTCAAAGAGGCAGAAACCCTCTTTTCCCTATTCCTCGGTTCTCCCCGTTATTCACCAACTGAAAACTAGGGGCAAATCAAAAATTTAAAGGGTTTGTGTCCATTGAAGTGAACTCAAGCCCAAATGCAAAGTGACAAATTAAGTCTAATCAAGGGGAAACTTATCCTAGCCTCAAAAGCACAAAGCCACGTAGCCAAGGTGAAATCAACAAATATTATGTGTTTTGTGCGAAACTCTCACATCTCTCCTCACAAAACTAGCACAAACGTCACATCAAGGGTATGACACGCTGGCAATCCTCAGGTGTGCACATCTTGATCAAACGGCCACGATTGAAGCTCAAATGATTGGGAAATGAATGGCAGAGATTGAAGGATTGGGTAGCAAGAAAAAAAGGGCCTAGAAGCTTCAGCTTGGCACTATAAATAGGCCTCATTCTCTCACACACAAGAGTGGTCTTTTTATCTAGCTTTTACGTTTTTTTAATCTAGTTTTTAGTAATTTAGTCTAGCTTAAATTCGTGTTTTTCTTAAATGTAATCTCCTTTTCTAGTAATGTAATTCAGCTTTCAATTAATGAAATTCAGTTTTTAGTATGCTAAATCTCGTTTTCTAAGCTCTCATTTTAAGCCAATTTGTCTCAATAAGCTACTAAGCTAATATTAAGCTCTTTCAGTCTATAAGCTGAAATAGAGCTGTTTGAATTCGGTATTAACCTTATCTAAACCTTAAATCAGTTTAATCTTATATGGATCTTATTGAATTTGAGCTTTTGGAAGGGGATCTTACCTTGGAAGAGATCCCAAGGACTTATACCTTAGCTTATTAATAAGCTAAGGAGCTTGTAGCTGCCTTAATTGGTTCCTTTTGTTTAGCTGAAGGATTAAGTAAGTTTCTCTTTTCATTTTTCTCTAATTTTAGTTTTAAATGCTTAGTTTCTTTTATCATATGCTTAAAATTGCTTATTTGCTTATTCTCTTTGCTTATTAGTGTTTAAATATCTCTTCTAGTGCTTATTAGTTGTTTGTCCTAATTTGTTTTTGCTTATATAGTTATAGATCATTAGTTGTTAATTTCTGTTATAAAAACTCATAAAATCCAAAAACATTAGTTTAATTAGTTAAGATCTTAGAATTTTGCTTATTCAGTTGTTTAATCATGATTATTAAGTTTGTTTTAAGCTAGTTTTTATCTGGTATTAGTTTTTGTGCATCAAATTTCTCTTAAAAAGCTTTTCTAAATCCTGTCAAAATGGTAAAAGGGTGTTTGGTTTAGTGCAGTCTCAAAATTGCACTAGCAGTACTAACCTAAGTTAGTACTGCTGACTCTTTACACTACCAGTACTAACTAAAAAGTTAGTACTGCCTTCACAAGTTAGTACTGTTAGTATAAATTTTAGCTTTTCAAAATTAAGTAGGAATTAAGTTTAGATTTAGTTATAGCTTATTAAGATTTTAGTTTCAGTTTTCTAGCTTATTTCATTACTCATTACGTTTTCAAAAGTCAAATTGCATCAGCAGTACTCTCAAAGTACTGCTGAATTTTCACACTAGCAGTACTAACCTCAGTTAGTACTGCTGTGTTCTCAGCTTAATTTAGATCAGTAATTTTAGGATTTAGCTTATAAAATTCAGTAGGATTTAAGTTTTCATATAGCTTAATTTAGTTTAAGTCTTAAATTTTGTTTTCTAGCTTATTGTCTTAGCTTATTTTGCTGTCAAAAGTCTTAAAAAACCTGAAAATTCCAAAAACAGTAGGAACTTAAGTAAAGTCTAAATTTGTTAATTCAGCTTTTAAGTTTAGAATTTATAGCTTATTTAGATGGATAAATAGTAGTTTGGTAAGTCCTTAAAGTTTTAGAGTCTAGTTTAGCTTATTAAGGTTTTTAGCTTACTTGGATTTTGTGTTACTTTGCTTATTTCCTGAGTTTGCTTATTTCATGATCAATTTCAGTAGCTCAAAAGTAGTTTAAGCTTTAATTTCTTTGCATATTTAGATTAAGCACATCATAAGCTTTCTAGATCACTTTTCCTTTTTAGAATTAAGCTTAATTTGAGCATTTTATGGCTGTTTAAGTAGAAGTAAGCTCAAAACCTCACTTTCTGTAATCAGTTTAGAAATAAGCTCTTCCTGAGCTTATTTGAGATTTTCAGCCCTAGTAGCTTTTATTAATTTTGTTTCCCTTAGTTTCTTTTACAACTTTGCTTCTTAAAGTTTTTCATAATAAGCACTTTTCAAATTTCACCTAAATTCGGAACTTAGCTTGTTATCGGGGTAGGTTCTCAGGGTAGAAAGTGTAACTTTTCGATTTTAATTGTTTTTTTTAGTTAGTCCCTCCGTTAGTCTGTTAGATTCCCCGTTAGTTTCTTAGGATTTGCACAATTAGTCCTTAAGTTTTATCTTAATTAGTTTAATTAATTTTGGTTAATAATTAGGGTTAGAATTTAATTAGTTTAATTAGTTTTTAATTAAAAGTTAAAAATTAGGGCTTTAATTTCTAGAAACCAAATCATGAATTTGTTCATTTAAATCAGGATCCGAACTTAAAACGTGGTTTCAATTTCACTAGTCATTGGGGAAACGACCCGGGTGATCATACTTACCCGGTTTTATATTATATTATATATATTTTTGAGAGTGAATTTTATCAAGGGTAACTTGGTAATCTTCTTAATTACTCTTTTAAAGTATTATATTATATATATATTTTATTGTGTATAAAACTTGCAACCATCGATACCGCTAAGATTGAGTCAACCAAGGATTAGGCAACGCCTATGACTCAACGAAGATACAAAAATTCTTAGGTCTTGCCGGTTACTACCGATGATTTATCGAAGGTTTTTATAAGATAGAAAAACCTCTAACCAAACTGGCTCAGAAAAATGTAAAATACGAATGGGAAGAGAAATAAGAGGAAGCCTTTCAACTATTAATGTAGAAACCTTATAGTGCACTGACTTTAGAATTACCTAACTGAACGAAAAACTTCGTGGTTTATCTTAATGCCTCGTATAATGGATTAAGTACTATAATGACGCAGAAAGAGAAGGTGATAGCTTACTCCTCTCGACAACTGAAAGTCCATAAGAAGAACTACACGACACACGACCTAGAATTAGGAGAAATAGTATTTACTCTCAGGATTTGGGAACACTACCTGTATGGTACGAAGAGCACCACGTTTACAAACCATAAGGGCTTACAGCACATTCTAGATCAAAAGGAATTGAACATAAGACCACGTAGATTGTTAAAATTACTCAGTGATTATGGTTGTAAGATTCGATATCACCCTGGAAAAATAAAAAAAGTTGTAGTAGATACTCTAAGCAAAAAGGAACGAGCTAAGCCTCTTAGGGCGATAGCCTTAAGTGATGACCATTAATTTAAACCTACCACCATAGATTAATGAGGCATATGTAGAAGTCTCAAGAAAGAGAGTGTTAAGGATGAGAACCTTCATGGAATGGACAGGGAGTTTGAGAATCGTCTTGATGGAACTCTCTGCATTAGGAGCAGGAGTTGGTTACCACATGTTAGAGACTTAAGAGAATTGATCAAGCATGAGTCATAAAAATCTAACTATTTCATCAACCTTGGATTGGATAAAATATATCATAATCTTAAGTTGTTATACCGATGGCCCGACATAGAAGCAGACATCGCCACCGATGTCAGCAAGTGCTTGACGTGTTTAAAGATGAAGGAAGATTATAAGAAGCCATCCCGTTTACTGGTACAACCAGAAATACCCCATTGGAAATGGGAAAACATAGCCATGGATTTTATCACAAGCTTGCCAAAGACAACAAGTTGTTACAATACGATTTGTGTAACCGTGATCATCAAAAGAATTATGCTGACGTGAGACGCAAACCCTTAGAATTTCAAGTTGGAGTTATCTCCATGAAAGGATGTGATACTTTGGATAAACGGAAAGTTGAACCTCTAAATATATTGGAAACCTTTCTAAGAATCTAGATATAGTAGGAAACCGCTCGCTTATATACTCGAACTCTCACAACAACTAAGAAGAGCCCAAAGCACCTTTCATGTGCCAAACCTGAAGGAGTGTTTGTCTAACAAGACACTCGTCATTCACCTAGGAACGCGAAGATCAGTTTTAAAGGAAATAATCTCACTTACTTCCCAACGGGTCACCCAAGCCAGTACTATTCTCGCCCCATAGACACGTTTACTGCGGTTGTTCTCGAATTGCGACCGGTGCGTTAGTGATGGTATAATATTTTACTTTTTACCCTCGATATTATTCTTACATTTTACTTTTTACCTCTTTCCCTTTTTCCGATTTACCGTGAAATTTTTTCCTTTATGGGAGTTATTCCGCGTATATGAGAATCATTCCGGAAGCATTCCGAGTCATAAATTAATGTAGTCTTTCGACAGTACGTTTAGAGTTGATGTTTAAATTTCAGAATTTTATTTGAAGTTATCGCGCGTTTTCAATCTTTGCGTAAACCGTAAATATCTCTAAAAATCATATTGTGTGCATGGAATATCTAGAAAATTTAAATTTATCACCACCTTGCATGATCCTAGAATAAATGAGATCAAATTGGTCCCCTTTTCTTTCCCCCTGTTGCTCACGTCTCACACACAAGCACAAACACACATTCCTAAAGTTTTGGCAAGTTGTCTCCTTGATATTTTCTCAACCTAGGATTCCTATTTTAGCCATACTTATTTGTGTCTAGGTTCATTTGTTTCATCATTCACCACAAATATTTCTCTCTCAAGAAAACACACACACTTTCCCTCTCTTCTCCCTTGTACACGTCCGAAATCAATCACCCCTTTAAATAATACATTTTTGATTTTTGATCAAGATCGTTTGAAGATAAGAGTATTTTGGGTTGAACGTTATAGTTATTTGGGTATTATTAAACAACGTTTGGGTTGTATTTAGTTTCAAATCACCTTATAATCACTATCTTTTATAAGTTCATATTTTTTATGAAATTCTTATACTTTCTTGATCTTTGTTATAAAAATAAGCTAGTTTTACAACTCGTTTTGTAAAAATCAAAGATTTAAGTTGTACAAAACCCTCCTAAGGGTTACATATGGTTCGAAGATTTATAAAAGAAATAAGGGGAATGATTAGTTGTGTTGTTGTGGTTATTTTGTCAAAAGAAACTTTTTTTCCAAACTGCTTATTCTTATTTTTGGCTTATTAATAAGCTCAAGATGCTTATTCGAGCTTATAAGTGGGTCGAACTAAAGGAAAACCCTAAAGGTTTGAACTTTATGCTAAACCAAGTTTTAAGCTTAACGGGCTTAATAAATAAGCCCGATGTTTGTTTTGTTGGCTTATTAATACTACCATATATATGTACTTAAGTAACCTATCTTATTTAAATGTTTTGGAATATATCGACTTAAAGTGGAAAATAAATTGTTGCATATCGTTTAGACAAAAGTAGAGATTTCGCGTTAGTCGAAAAATATAAAATATTGTTGAAAGTGGTTTTTGGATAAAGTCGATGACTTTGGAAAACGAATATGTACGAACGGGTCATGCCGAAATTTTATAAAATTTCTATACTTAGAATTATTTTGAAAACTTATTTTCTCAAATCTCGACAAAAGGACGAAAATACTTTACTTTATTATACTAAAAAATGATAACTAAGTTAAACAACAAACGTTTATATAAATTATTAAGTATTTTCCTAAATAACGACAAAAAAAGACAAAATAATAAATATTATTATTTTAATACCCGACTAAAAGACGAAAAATATATTATTATAACTTTTATAAATATAAAACACCTATTACGTATTACGTAAATTAAAAACGTACAAACATTTATAATTTAAATGCCTTAGCTATTATTTTTGGGTTACCGGGTAAACTG